>VYZM01017056.1:69059-120129 GCA_013398915.1 Dromas ardeola | reverse complement strand
TTTTTTTTTTTTTTTCTGGGAGGCTTTTTTGAAGAGGCATCTGTCAAAGCTATAGAGTGTAAATAAATGAGCTTGAAGCAACAGTAAATATGTGAATAATGAATTCCCAAGATTACACCAAGCAAGCGAATGTTGGTTTAGTGATTTTTGCACCACTGAGTAATTCACTTACGTAAGTAATTTATTTATTTGTGTGCGGCAGTCTCCTGCATAGTTTTGTATAGTTATTGAGATGGTGAAAAGTATTTCATATTAGGGATTGTCTATAATTCACATCACAATATCACTGAATCTTGTTTTAGTAAGTGCTAGTCTGCTTTTTTAAATATATACAGTATTGATTGAGAAATTGTTTTTGCTGCCTGTTAATGCCAAAAGGGATAGTTAGTTACAGCTATCCTAATTGGAACAAGCTGACCTGAAGCAAGGCAGACAATGTGGCTTGATGTACCCATTAGTGAGTTGATCAAGAGGTGCAGTTTGTAAGCTTGATAAACTTGTTTTCTTCCCTCTCTGATGGGGACTGAAATAGCTGAATAATCGTAAGTAATATTTATGACTACAGATGCAAGGAACACTTAAGAGCAGAAAACGGTGGCTCTAGAAAAGGCATTACAGCTGTGTGGCTTCGTGTGACAAAACCATTAGTTCATACCAAATGTGTGGGTTTTTTTTTTTTTTCATTTACGCATCTCAAACTTTTATTTTAATCTGAAGTGAATTTCTCTATTAGTTCAAATTTTGAGCCTATATAAAGCTTATATTCAAATATGGACTAAATTCTTTGCCTGCTAGAGTAAAATTAAACTGATGAAATTAGAACGAAAGTGGTAGAATGGGTACAGTATTTTGGAGCGGAACTGGAGATCTAAAAAACTATTAAAAAACATGAAATAAAGATGAAAACCGCTCCAATTTTTAGTTGAATGGTTTGTTTGGTTTTCCTTTGTGGCAATAAAACTAGAACTATGTGCCGCTATGAGAATGTGGAGGATTTTGAAGAGGTGTGAAGATAAAGGTCAATGGATCTTGTTGAAAGATCAAATTGCTTGTTATTGGGCTAACTGCACTTGTTTCTGTTTTGATGTCTGGTAGTTCATGCTACTCCTTGTAATATGAGAGGCAAGATGCAGAACTACCACCTTATTTAAAAGTGTTACCCACCTTTTTAACCTCTCTAGTCAAAGGTGATGAATCGATTTTTTTTTTTTGGGAGGGGGAAAGACAGCCTTATAAAGCAAAATACTTATTTTAAGCACTGACAAAGTATTTGAAATAAAGAGACTTTAAAACAAGAGTCTGTTTATGTCCATTTTACATTTTGCAGCGGTGTCCAATTGGTGACTTAGGCAAATCTAGCTGCAGTGTATATGGGTGCCTGCAGGTTCTTAACTCATTGTTTAGCTGCACAGAAGAAAAAGTCTCTTTTCCTGAAATGTCAAGGGAGCCTTTTAAAATCTTGCACAATTTTTTGTTTGTTTGGTTTTTTTTTCACCAGGTCTTGGCATTATTTGCTAATAACTCTTGAGTTTTTTTTCTTCAGGTAGTTCTCTTTTGAAATCAAGCCAGTAAGATCACACAACACAAATCCCAAAGACCATCTCTTTAAATAAGTTATTAAATATTATTGGTGACTTTCTCCATTTCTGACACACAACTCTGAAAAGAGCATTGCTTTCAGGTTCTTTTCCTTGAAACATCAGCACTTCTTGAGTATTTTCATTCAAATGTAGATAACAGATAGTATGAGTTAAACTAATCTTGCATAATTTTAACAGTACAAGATCCAAAGTGGGGGCAACTATTAAAACTCCTTGAAGGCCCAGATATGAGACTTTACCACATAAAATCACTCTGTCAGTACACTAATTGACGTATTTGGATATGAAGTATGGGAATTAGTTTTCTGGTAAATTCTGAGTTATTTCAGAGGACTCTGAAATAAGGCAGCACAAGCCATTGGTGAGAGATTGGTACTGCCCTATGTGCACTGTGAATCTACAGACTACCTGGTTCAGTATTCCTCTGTATTTTTTTAAAAATACCACTTTGACCTTTTTCATGTCTGTGTAGTGCGTATTAACAAGATGATGCTGTAGCTTTATTTTTTCCCCATTTTTTAAGCATACTTGTTATTGCATCTAGTATATATATTATAAATAATATAGCATATATATAGTGTATATATATGTACATACCTAAAAATACCTATTAGAAATGTTTGTTTTCCTTGTACAGGTTTGCAGTCTGTGACAGCTTCTGTTATGGCTGTGTACGTGGATCATCGAACACAAGCTCCTGACTCAGTTGCCTCCCCTTCTCATATAGCATGGCACCCACTTCAGCCGCTCCTGGCAGTTGCTTCCATCAGCACAGCATCTGGGGGCTGTGTGGGTATCTACCTGGAACAGGTGAATAATCAGCAACTCTGCTTTTCAGCTTGGTATCATTTTGCTGCTTTGAAACTTCACTTTTTATATATATATTTGCAGCCTTATTTATGCTCCTCGAATCCCTCTCTTTGGATTTTAATTACTATCCATGTCCCGTGCTATCTATGACAAGTCAGATTCATCAGCTACTGATTATACGTATTTTATAAAAAGGTCTTTGTAAATTAAATTGATCTTTCCATTGAAATTTAATTTTTACAGTCTTTAAGTCTTGTTTGTGGTGGTTACCGATTTGCTTTTTACTTCTCATAGCATGAGAATTTCAGACTTGTAAGTAAAATGGATGCATGCTGCTGCTTTTTTTTTAACTCTAAGTGAATAAAATGTACTAAGAAATGGAAATTAAAAAAATCTTTCCTCCACCTTGAGACTGAGCTGATTTGCTACACTCAACTTGTTCCATTTGAGTAGGTTGTTTCCTAGCAGGGTTTCTGCCTGTAGACAGGTATTTCCTTTGCATACTCTAAACTTTACACAAGAGGCTTGCGTAGGTCTATGTTTTGCATAATTTTCAGGAAAAAGAGTGTGCCATTTAGGGAAATGGTACTACAAGATACCTAGTGGTAGACGTACTGGAAACGTTTAAGTCTGTTAATGAGTAGCGTATAAAATGTATACTTTTCAAAGTGTATCGAGAAAACTGGTCATCCAAATTTTACAAATGGAAAAATAAATACATAGAGAGGTTAGGTTAAATTACTTGCCTGAAATACTATTGCAGACCAGGCACCAAGGAGGGTCTAGCTTTAAAAGTTGTTAAAGCATTAGATTATTCCATGTCCTCAGTGAAGTGCTTGATTTTTTTTTTCCAAAAATTTTTTTTAACCTTCGTACGCGCTCAAGGCCGCCTTATCCTTCATACAGGAGTAGAAGCTTGATATTCAGTGGGAGCTGCTCATATGTGCTGTGAGGGAAGAATAGCCTGGAAAAGCAGAGTGAGGCAGTCACTTGACACCGCTGTGTTTTCATTAGCAGTTTTCAAGTGGGTGTACTGCATGTTGTAGCACACTTTTATGTACATGAAATAGCTGCAAAGAGAATTTGTGTAGCCACTTTGTATCTCTGGCGCATAATAGAGCATTCTGCAAGTCCTTTACCACAGAAAAATATCTTGTTGGCTGGGAAGCAAGTCTGAAGGTTTAGCTGCATCCTTGTGCTGAGTTTCCATTGTATTGAGCTTGCCCTTTATTTCCATTTGCAGGGAGAACATGTGTCTGATGCACATGTTGAGAGAAGCTTTCAGGTCACATCGCTTTCCTGGCACCCTTCCCGACCCATTCTTGCAGCAGGTTGGGAGACGGGAGAACTTGTGATACTTAATAAACAAGACAAGGAGCACCACACTGTACCACCAAATCATGACGCCAAAATTACGGTCCTAAACTGGAGTACGGATGGTACCCACCTTGTGTCTGGTGATAGGGTGGGTAGTTGAAATGCTAAATGTGTGTTTGATGTGGAACACAGTGTTGCACGACCTCTGATGGGAAGGGATTATAGAATGGATGGGTAGGCAAAGGGATAAATGCAGGGGAGAGAAATTTCCTCGCTTTAGATACAAATTAAAACTGTTAGGGAGTAAAATCAAATCTCAGTATTTTAACTTTTCCTGCAGTACTTGTTGTAATTTTATCAATTTATCTTTAAAAGTATATCCTGAGCAGTAGATGAGGGTTTAAGGCTATTTAATGGATGGGGTAATTGAGGCAAAGACAATTTGAATTATTTGCTCCTATCTATGCACAAATTTTTCTGGCAGACTCAGGAATAAAGCCCAGGTGTTGCGAAACAAGTTCCAGCTTCAGCATATTAATCCGTAGTGAGTGCATAGCAATGCTCACTCCAGTACAAAAAGCCTATTATAATCTCTCTTGTTCTGTTTTTATTAATACTCTAAAAATTAGTCAAACTTGTTGTACAGAAAATATGTTGTGGAAATACTTGAAATGTGACAGTCTTTATTTCTTGATTGGTTGTCTTTTTATGTAGTGTAATGAGAAACTAGCTATTGAATATTTAGTATTCAGTATTAAGTATTAATAGAAGACTCTAGTTTTGCCAGTTCTTGAGTCAGCAAATGATAAAAGAAAAAAAGGTGGGTTTTTCTGTATTTTCGCGGATATAAACTTGAGTTCCTCTAAGAATTTCAGTTCTCCTCTTTGAGAATTCTTACCTATATAAGTAAGGGGCAAATACAGTGGTAAATCATTGTTTCTAAAATTCTGTTGCTGCATTTCACAGAAATGCAGAAATTAAAAACTGAGTAACAAATGAATTTATCCTCTTTTTTATTAGAAAAGAGTAAATGCTGCTCAGACAAAAGGAGGTGACACACAGTGTAACTGAAGCCTTACTTATATGGAGATAATACGTTAATGTAGCCACAGCTTACATTGTCCCTGTGTTTTTGAACAAACTTTTTTCAAATGGATTTATTTGGTATCATATCACAGCAATGAAGTAATCTTAAAACAGATATAGCCATTCTTATAGGCAAATTTAAGAATTTTGTAGACTTATCCTAACTGGTTCTCTGATGAGAGTGCTAATCAAAGTAGAATAAGCAGTGGTTTGAGGGGAAATACCTTAACCTGACAAAACAAAACCTAAGCATGTGTTGACATGAGTGCTCTTCAGTTTCACGTAGCTTCAGTTGCTGTAGTTGGAAAGACCAACCTCAATAGACGCAACAGCAGCACGGTTGAACTCAGAAAAGTTCATTATTGCAAAATAGCTGTGTTACCCTCTGCAGATGGTGGAACACACAGCTGAGTGCAGTTCAAGGTAGTCCCTGCTCTCTCTGGCCAATTACATGTAGGTCCTTTAAAGCCTGCAGCCGTGCGCAGTGGCCAGCTTGAGCTGCTCCGCCTTGCTCAGAGCCCTGGCCTGTGCGTCTGGGCATGCAGCTGGTCCTGCATGCAGCTGTTCCTGTGGCCAGCTCCAAGGGTGGCTCTGTCCCAGTACTGCACTGGGAGGGCTCACGCCTCCCTCATCTTGCACGCTCTGTCTCCTACTGTGCTCTGATGTGCAGCCTCTTTCCTGCCTCTTCCCAATAGCTTATAAGTTTATTTTTAAAATGTTTCCCATGAAGGTTTATATTCAGGTAACTTCCATTAGGTGGGTGTTGCCAGGATCATATTCTGCTCGTATTGGAGGGATACCCTTAGAAAGAAGATAAATATATGGGCCCTGATTTGGTTTCTGTTTGATCTTCACTGGGACTTCATAACTGAGAGTGCTCAGCTGAGAACGTCCAGTTGTCATAAATCCTGAATTGCAAGAAAATTATTTGAATATAGCTTCTGAGAGGTGGAATTGGATGCTGTGCAAATCAGAAGCTCTTAATTTGTGTTTTAAGTAACAAATAACACGGATGACTTCCAGGTTTCAATCACATAAAAGAATCCTAACGATCTATGTGCTTTCTATAATGAAAGCCTATTTATAAGGCAAATAGCCTTTATGGCAAGAAGCTAAAGCTTTGGGTTGTTAAGAATGATTGGGAAGATACAGGATACTATAAGAGTAAATCTTACAGATCATAAGATCAATGCTCTTTGCCCTTTTCAAATACCATTTGAACACAGACCAGTTCTGCATCTTCTCTATAACCAGTCACACTTAGAACAGGTAGTGAGCTTTTTTATTTCTAACCTCGTGTGTTCCAAACTCAGAACTGGGTTTGCAAGTAGGTTATCTGGATACAGGATGGGATATCTAGAATGGGATGGAAGGAAGGTCAGCAGCTTTATAAAGCTGCAGGGTTATAAATGGTGCAGGCTTTCTTAGGTGAGATCCCTGCAATTTGGTGACATTTAAAGCTGAGGGAAAAGCGAGAGGAGGAGGAGCCATCAGGACATGAACTTTCAGATCATAGGATCCTGTGATGTCCGGAGGTAACCCGCAAACAATGTATGAACCACAAATGGCCTCTTGGAAGGGGAGTACGGCAGTTTCACGGATGCACAGCGGTGTTGCATTCTTTAAGCTGTAAGAGATTGTAAGAGCTGTGTTGCACAATAAACAGTTTTGGGTGGTATAAATATTATCATCTTATGCTGAAAAGAAATTAGAACTTTGATTCTTAATTCTTAGGGGAAAAAAAGAAGGAAGTGTTACCTTGGAAGGCCTCAGCTGCATCTTGTGTGGCTTCTAATTAGAATTGGGAAGAGTAAGTGTTTAGAGCTACCACTGCTACTAGTCTTTCACTTCTAGAAAGAATATACTCCATTGAAAACAATAAAGAAAAACAGAGCAAATTATGAGACCACTTTATTGTTATCTATCTTAATGAAAAAAAATGAGATTGAACTCAATAGTGCAAATTGTTGCTGGTTTCTTTATGTAATGCTTACACAGAGGGCATCCAAATGCAATTTGGTTCCCTAAGCACTAACATAATAACGACAATAAATAATAACCTTAAAATTCCAGCTGTGAGGCGTTAGGGTGAGTCCGTTTGTTGGGATGGTTAATGTGTATGTCATACTGAAATGTCTTTTTGCTTCTTTGCCTTCTCCATTCTTTCCAGTCACCAGGGGTTTGATGCTTATTCAGAGCTGGCACTGCAAAATGTGTGTTACCTTCAGAACCTGTGCCAGGCTCAAAGGGCCAACTTATGTTAATTACTCTTGGGTTAATTAGCTAACGAGTCTTCCTCTCTTTAGTCTATGATTCTTCTAGTTGCCAAGTTCTGTTTCTAAAACTGAATTCTTATAATTGAATATCTAGTCTGAAAGAAGAGAAAATTTCCAGAAATTCTGAAGTTTTTCCATTATCTGCATCCTGTGACTTCGCATGTGTCTGATCGTCTATATCAGTGTTATATGCACTTACTCAGGGATGCATATCTTATGCTTTACTATCCTTTATCTCAATATCTTTTCTTCCAGCGTTCAGATTCCTTGCAAGAAAAAAGTGGAAAGGGAGTTAACTAAACAAAAATTTGCATATGATACTTGCAGAGGAAGCCAAGGCTGTTCCATATAATTCCTCTGACAGTGTCATTTTATTAAGAATGGATATGACCAACAAGCTTTTTTAGATAACTTGAATTAAAATAATCAAATAATATAATATTAAAGATAATTTTTATTCCTTGTGGGTTAGTTTTAAGTGAGAGTAATTGTATGTGTCAACTAAATGAAAGCAAGAGTGTTGCTTTGTCAATAGAGTCTTTATTTTTATGGGCACTGAGTAGCTGGAGTCCGGATTCTCATCGGTGGGCGCAGTGTAATGAATTAACTGTTGTCTTTCTAGCATGGTGTCTTGGTTCTATGGCGAATGGACCAGCGAGGCAGAGTGCAGGGTCCTGCCCTGCTGAAACAAGAGTATGGAAAATGTCTGTCCCACTGTGTCTTTCGACCACCCCCTCCTGGCGAGTGAGTATCGTGCCCTGTCAGGGCACTGGTAGACCAGGTCTTTCTTGTTCCATAGAAAGAAAATCCTACTCACAGACAAACCTTTTTTTAGAAAAAAATATATATATAAAGTTCTTCTCCTAACTGTCCTTCATTTACAAGTTCTTCTCTCACTGTAGTAGCTGGCTATTTGTGTCCTGTATGCAGCAACAGATTTTCTTCCTTTTGCCCATACTTTTCTCTATGTTGCTGTTAACTCTTCTTCCTTTAGTTCTTCTAATTAGCAGTGTTGCTGATTGTGAAAAGCGGAAAGCACACTGAAAACACAATTATCCATTAAATTATTGTCAATAATAATTAAATTAAAAGTCAGTTCTTAAACATTATTATTTCTTTCCTCTCCAAGCAAGAAATAGGAAACAGCTGTAGCAAAAAAAAAAAAAATTTGCCTTGTCTGGGCCACTGCTGTTTTACATCTCTGTAGAAATAATAATGGTTACAGAAAAAAAGGTGGAAAAATGCAAATGAAAATTAGTATTAAAATTTTACTTTGCATCTTTTCAAGTATGTCCTTTTTCCAGTCAGTGTATGAAACACCTTTATTCTCTCTTTACAATATGTTTTATTTACTACTCCTCCATTCTTTGAGATGGAAAGTACTCTGCTATGTAAGGAATTGGAAATTAAGTATCTGTGTTTGCAGGGACCTTGTACAGCTGGCAAAAGCGGCTGTGGGTGGTGATGAGAAGGCCTTGGATATGTTTAACTGGAGAAAAGCTGGAACGGGAGCACCTCTGAAAATGGGACTCCAGGAAGGACTGTCCTTCTTCATCACTTTGACAGATGGTAAGAGCAAAACTACTTTTACCGTCTGCTGGAAATTTGTCTCCTTAATACTTCCATATAGCTCAGTGCGTGATAGTCCTGTTTTCATGTACCCAGCATCTAGAGTACGTCCATATATCTATCATATTCATATATCCAACAGGATAGAGTATTCATAGGAGTTGAAGAATGTTTGGTAAGAAGAAATTAATAAAATTATAAAAGTCTTAGCATCTTCAGGGTGAGTCCTCTCCAAAAGGGCACCATAGGTATTGGATGAGTCAGGTTCCTGAAGAAGTGAGTGTAGTGAAAGTGATCTCTAACACCTATGTGTAAATGAAATTAGAAGTTACCAGCAGTTTGTGCAAAGCTTCAAAATAATGTGTGCGTTGTGCTTTTTTTATAGAAATATGCAAATGCTGCTAGAACATACCTTTAAAAATAAATTATTAATGTTTCTTGTTTCTCATGCTTTGAAATGATGCTTCAGTCTGCAAAAAAAGTCTGAATATTTGTTTTGTTAGTTTTCTTTGCTGCCATTTGCCCTTTCTTCTCCCTTTTACTGTTCTGGGTACTAGTTTCCTCCCAGCTCATTTTCTTCCTACCTTAGTTTTTCTCATGATGCCTTCCATCTCTCTAACCTGTTAGCTCTTTGGACAGGGGCCAGAATGTATGTGATCAGTAGCGTAACGAGTATGTTTCTGTATGATTTGAGTATGTGATCCTCTCGATTCAAGTGTTAACTATTCCGAAAAACATTTAAGTTAGGCTAGTTCTGCAGGTCAATTACAGTTTGATTCGGTGTTTACATTACCAAGAGCGTGACCCATCACTTACACCAGTATAGCTTCCGTAGGGCTGCCTGAGTGCCATTGTCCAGCTGCGTTTGTTTTGCAGAACAGTGGGCTGTACCTTCATTTGATTTGTGAGTTGCAAATTTATTTATTTTTTTTTACTAGATATGAATCATTTAATTAAAAAGGGGCACAGGGCTCTTAAACGTGCAAGGAGAGAATCTTTGAGTTGGTTGTGCCTGTTACATCCTCACTTTCAGAGCAACCGTTGTGGTGGTGCACAGCTCCATCTAGGGACAAAGTCCGTATCCTGCGGGTGGCTGTCCTGTGCATCTTCTTTCTTGGGCCTCCTCTTCAAACACTTCAAATTTCGGTCAAATGACACGGACGGTTTCTTTTGAGCAGTCTCATTGCCTAGGTTGATTTGGGCATATGTATTTTGGACCCAGTTCTTAATTGAGTTAGTGATCTGTCATAATTTCTGAATCAGTTAAAGTTCTCATAGGGTTCAAATGTGACCTGTAAATTTCCTCTGAAGTGTGGATTCTCAGCCCAAACTTGTTTAATAAAAATTAATTAGCCCCCCATGTTCTTATTGCATGCTTTTCAATATCTCAAAAGAGATTTGAGTAAAGACAATAGAGCGTCTTGTAAAGCAAAACTAAATAAACCATTAAGCTCCTCAAAAAAGCCCAAAACAAAATGAATAAAACCTCTCAAGTTTCAAGTATTTTATTAGTCTGGGTATTTTTTGATGCTTCCAGAATACTGATCATTGCAGTAAAACAACGCAGTTCAGGTAGTATGTTACATGAGATGCTTATCTGAAGAGAGGATACCTGAACTGATAACAATTTTTCGAAGGCTATTTTGCAACACTTCCCATGAGCACAAAGAACTGTCTTCATTCCTGAGCATTGGAGGAGACTGGCACAGGTATTGGGACATAACCTGAAGAGTGGAAGTCATCCTGATATGTTTACTGAAACCATCCTTGTTTGACTTCACTGCAGAGGTTTTAGGTCATAAGTAATAACCTGCTTTTGGTGCCCTTTGTATTTCCTAAACAGCATACGCTTTCTGCTGCTTCTTGTTTTCTGAGTCTCAGAGTTACTTAACTCTGAGAGCTCTACTTAATTAGCTCAGATTTGTTAACCTTTGAGATAAGACTCTTGTGTGATACAGCGTGAAAACTTCCTTAAAGTTATGCAGAAAGCTATAACCCTCTCCCTTACTGCCTAAATAGCTTCAAAATAGAGGGTAGTGTTACCTGTGCAATACTTGATACTTTGCATGGTGATATCTAAGTATAGACGGATAATTTAACTTTTTCAGATGAAAACAATTTCAGATGGCAAATAAAATCAAGGGACTGTCGGTTTCTTGTAAAAGATGTCAGAAAACTGAGATTCAGTTACTGCAAAGTATTACTACAATAAACAGCTATCTCTGTGGTAGAAAATGCTACACTGGAGAACTATTCCCACAATCCAGGGTATCAGTACAGTCTGGGGATGAAGGGATGGAGGGTAGCCCTGCCGAGAAGGGCTTGGGGGTGTTGGTGCATGAGAAGCACAACATCCACCAGCAACATGTGCTGGGGCAGCCCAGCAACCCCCGGCAGCCTGGGCTGCATCCCCAGCAGCGTGGGCAGCAGGGCGAGGGGGGGATTCTGCCCCTCTGCTCCGCTCTGTGAGACCCCCCTGCAGGGCTGCCTCCAGCGCTGGGGCACCAACAGCAGAAGGACACGGAGCTGTTGGAGCGGGGCCAGAGGAGGCCCCGGAGATGCTGGGAGGGCTGGAGCCCCTCTGCTGTGAGGACAGGCGGAGAGAGCTGGGGGGGTTCAGCCTGGGGAAGAGAAGGCTCCAGGGAGACCTTCCAGTCCCTTCCAGTCCCTCAAGGGGCTCCAGGAAAGCTGGGGAGGGACTCTGGGTCAGGGAGGGGAGCCATGGGACGAGGGGGAAGGGTTTTAAACTGGAAGAGGGGAGATTGAGATGAGATCTGAGGCAGAAATTCTGTGCTGTGAGGGCGGTGAGCCCCTGGCCCAGGGTGCCCAGAGAAGCTGTGGCTGCCCCATCGCTGGAGGGGTTCAAGGCCAGGCTGGACGGGGCTTGGAGCAACCGGGTCTGGTGGGAGGTGTCCCTGCCCAGGGCAGGGGGTGGCACTGGATGGTCTTTACAGGTCCCTTCCAACCCAAACCATTCTGTGATTTAACAAGAGAGATGAATTAAGTTATCTCTTCGGTGTCTTGTTTCAGGGAGAAAATGTAGCAGTGTGGGAGGAGGTGTGAGAGGAGTTTGAATTTCTTTTTTTGCTATAGTTGGAATGTAGAGGATGATAATATATTTGCAAGAGTTTTGGAAACTAAAACTAAAATTAAAATATTAATTATTTTTAATTAGATACATCATATTGCCTCTTGGGTGCAAACATTTTAGCATGGATCCTTAATGTTCGTTCTCATATATTTGTGTTTTCTACTTCAGCTTTTTGGGGAAAATATTATTTAATTTCACAGGGTTTTTTGATTTGCACTAGTTTGAAATGCCACACTTATGTAATATGATTTGCTAAGAAATTATGTATGTGGTGTGGCATGACATCTGTCAGATTTCGGTGATTTAATTTGTCTGGGTGATTTCTGTAATACCATTTGCAAGCTGCTACACTGATTCTAGGGTTTTTCAGTGGTAGACCTGTGCATGATTTAGGGCGTTACAATTTAACAAAATGATAATGGCTCACAGAATGTTGATAGGTGCTGTAGGTGCCAAGTCACATGCTATGTTGTCAGTGTTCTTAGACTATTCTGTTTGGGTGTGAAATTAATGTAGAAAGGCTGTGTTTTGTGTTTGTGGTGGAGTGTTCCTGAACAATGAGGAACTTCATATCCACAGATTTCTATAATCTAGGCTCTGCTATAAATTGTACCAATTCTTAGCTGCTATTCTTCTTTCACAAATTACTATTAATACTGAGATTTCAGAAGCCATTCATTCATGCACACATATGCAGAAAGTTTACTTTTCATTTAAAATTGAATTATGGCATTTAAATGATTCCCCTCTGGATTTCCTAGATGGGAAAAAAGTGAGTAAGCTTTGTTTTGTTGCTGTGGTCAACTGTTGTAGTCTGTATCCTGAGACAAACTAGAAGACAAAAGAATTGTGGTTATTTTTATCTTTTCAGCACTTGAGGAATATTTTATTAAGGTAGAAAGCAGCAACTTTGGTTTTTGTAGCTAAAAACTGTTGACTAAAAACTATACTTTGTTTATGTATACTACAGGTTCTGTGCATTATATGAATGAGAAAGGAAAGACGAGGCGTGTGTTGTCCACAGACAGTCTGGTCCAAAAGCTTCTCTTCATGGAGCAAAGAGATGTTTTAGTTGTAATAACAGAGAACCTGCAGTTGTCCTTGCATGCGATTACTCTTGATGGAGAGGCAGAAGAGCTCATGAAGGTAAGAGTCAGGCAACACAGTAAAGTTGCAATGTCTGATCTTTATAAGTATTTGTTAGGGTTTTTTGGTTTACCTTTTTTGCTTACAAATGAAGCAACTCTCATTTTTCTTTCTCACATAACACCTTGTTGAGCAAATATATGCACTTTTAAAAGTGGAATAGTGACGTGTTCTTGAAGTTGGAAACATGGTTTTTATCTTGCCTTCCTGTTTTTTCTTAGTTTCTTTCATTTTGACCCTGTGTTAATCCTTTTACACTTCATTTACCTTGTCTTAGGGAATTAGAGAAGAGTTGAAAATTCCAGTATAATCAAATATTTGTTAAAATGTCTTGTGGATAAATAGTTGATAATCTGCATCCACCGTTTTATTATCATCAGTTGCTCAGAGCTGTTCTGTCTTTCAGTTTAGTAGGAATAGTGATATTGTCTTGGTGATACTGTCCTTGTCTGCAAAGCTGAAAGATTTTTTTTTTTTAGTTTTCACATTGTGAAAGTGTTCTTCACAGCTGCAACAGCTAGGAGGCTTTTGGAAAAATAACAACCCACAAATTACAAATAATAATGCAGTGACCCCAAAATTATTGTATAGGGACAAAACCCAAACTGACCTCATCCAGGACTTACGATCACCTTGTCTCAAAGTACTGTACTGTTGGAGAACACTGCTCGGGAGCACGGAACCCAAACCTTCACCTTCCTAAGACTTTTTTTCATTTTATCTAACATCGAAAAAGACTGTGCGTTTGTGTATTACAGGACCGTCCACTTCTTATTAATCATTACTTATTTTTGACTAGAAGTGAGCTTTGGTATTTCACCCTTTAAAGCAATCTTTACCAAGTTCTAAGAGAAGATCTAGTACAAGACAAAAAACTCCTTACCTACTTAATTTACCCACTACAAGGGTTCTTTAATGAAATTTTACATCGTATACTTGATGCATCTAGTGGTGATCCCTGCCTCAGAGAAACTATGGGTCTATCTGAACTGACAGACAGGACTAGTTACTTCTTTAACTTTTTAGCCAAACTAGGCAATTCAGATGCTTACTGTCTTTCAGCGTGTTCCTCCTACCTTCTGTAAATTTAAGTAAATTTATGTATTTACTTATGCTTAACAGGTGAAGTTGAGTGGGAAGATAGGTCATTCTGCAGACATCATTTTAATAGACCATAGCCTTGTTGTTACAGCACTAGGCGAGACGGTCATCAGGTAAGAATTCTGTTTTAAAGCTGTTCTGGATGCCCATGAGAAGTGCCAGCTAGAAGTTTGTACAGTCTGCATGCACTGAGTATTTTACTGAACTGTTGTTTTGGGGCTTTTTACCAATGAAAAAACTACCAATATTTTCTAATTTTGTTTCTCAAAATAAATAGAGAAATGAAATGAAAAAATCTGTTTCCTTGAGGACAAAAAATAATTCTGTATCATTCTCTCTAGTTATTTTACTTTATCAGGCAGTACTACCCAGACCCGTTCCTTTGAGTGCTCTTATTGATTTCTTCTGAAAATAGATCCCTTTGGGTTTTTTGCATGAAAAAGTTAGCCACTTTGCTGTTCTTTCCATTGTTGACTTGCTCTCCCCGTTTCCTCTAACTTTGGGGGTTTTTTTGGGTGGGGGTGTTCCATTAACATCAGTAGTTCACTTTCTTGAGCGTCTATCTGGTACTCTCAGACAAAATCATCTGTTAATTTTGTGAGAATGTGATGAAGACCAAGTATCAAGAAGGAATATGTTTGATGACAATGTTTAGTTCTAGAAAATAAATCTGAAATCCAAAGGACTACTGGTTAACCAAGGAATGTTCTTAAAATAGAGGAGGAAGCATAAGTAGGGAGGAGGAAAATTACGAGACCTCACTTTTCTTTTTTTCCTAAAGCTGGGTTTGCTTCTGACACCTTTCTTCATAGGAGAATATCACAAAACATGCTGCAGATTAAAAAGTCAAAGGAAAAGGAAGGAGATTGTTAAGAAATTCACGTTCCACAGGCAGCTGCTGGCAATTTAATTTTAAAAATTGAATGATCTGGGCATTATGGAAATAGCAAATTCATGCCATGGACAGCATCCTATTGCTTGTGTTTAGCAAGACACCTGGAAGGAAAAGCATTGTTAGCACTCTTGTTTTGTGTACCTTAGGTTCTGGGATTTGGACCGAGGCGAGAACTATGTGCTCTCCCCAGATGCGCAATTTGGCTATGAGGGAGGAGAATGTATTAACTGTGTTTCTTACTGCAGTGCGAAAGGTAAGAAATAACGTGGCAGCTGTGATCTCTAGATCTTAAGCCTTGTCAAACCTCAGCCTTCAGTGCCCTGTAGTCATTTCAGTATGTTTGTCTTGTTACTGAGGGCTTCAGTAACAGCAGGTGATGTAGAAGCGTTTTAGTTCAGATCAGGAGTGTGCTTTTGAAGGTACAATGAGATCATTCGATACTCACCACACTTCGTCTCAGTATGGAGCTGTCTCCCGGCACACAAGCTGGATTCCCTTTGACACTGAACTGGTACAGGTTCTCCTGGAGTACACCTAATCCACTCCAGCGTGCTATGGGCGTTCAGTCTACAAGCCCCCACTAGAGCTAATGCAAAGTAGAACTCGCCAAACGCATATAGCGTGGATGTCAGGTCCTTCAAACTGATGTTTTCTACAGAGCTACTCCTGTGCCAATATGGCTTGTTTGCCAGTGTAGGCATAGCTAGTGTCTGCTGGAGTGGTTTTCAATGGTGACTTGCCCATGGTGACTACCAAACCAACTATTCAAAAATAAATGGTTAAAATGAAATCATTGTCTGATACGTTTAAAAGACAACTTCTTCTGGTAGCTTAGAAAATGGGCTTTGTCACGTGAAACTTTTCCCAGTGTTTCTGCAGAAAGTTTCTCCAGTTCAGGACTAGGATGCTGGTTTAGAGGGAGGCTGCTAGGAGGCAGCTTCTCTCTTAGAACCAGAGCTAGGCTGCCTGCTACTTTGTATAATGTGGGTTTGTTGTTATGAAGTTTAAAATGTGAAATGCCTAAAAGGTTTGTGAATGGCAGGTCTCTTAGCAGCTGGTACTAACAAAGGGAGAATAGCTATGTGGAGGAAAGCAGCAGGATCCCATCAGAGCATACGGGCTTTGGAGGGCAAGGAGAAGTGGAAGCTCCAGGCACCTACAGAACTTGAAGGAAACATCACTCAGATAAAGGTAAGACAGGAAAGAATCGTCTTGCATGTTAATAGAACCTCACAAACGTTAGATGAATAGGTTGTCTTTGTGAAACAGAGGAATATGATTGCTAACATACAGATATGTGCACCAGCAGGGGCTCGTCCTCTTTCAGAAGAAGGAGGAAAAACCATCAGGATCATGTAACTCCTGAAAACTGAAATGTAGGTATTTTGTTACAGGCAAGGTTGAAACGCTCAGCAAGGTAACACACTGAAATGCAAATACATCTCTCTCTCTGGGAGAACTAGCAGTCATGGCATCCTTAAATCCAAACATCTGTCCGTCATATGTCTCATTGACAAACCCTTTGGATCCAGCACCCTGAAATTATTTTCTGGAAAAGACACAGTGTCAGAAATGTTAAATTTACATAAATTTATTAAAGTAACAAGCAAGAAAATCCGACTAAATGTATGATGTTATTTGTAGATAGCTTTCTTATTTTTAGTCACTTTCTCTCACTTTCTACAACCAAATTTTGTTTGGTGAGAAGATGTGCCATCTAGAAGGGAATGCTATATTTTTACACACAAAATGATGTTTTCAGCTGCTTTTTTGTCAGAAAACGTTTCTTGTTTGCTATATAACTTTTTTTATGTGCAACAGTGTCAGACTAGATGTGGAGGATAAGTTTTCTCTTACAAATTTGTAAAACCAATGCTTTAAAATACTTCTATTTACAGTGCTATTTACAATATTTTTCATGCTGAAGGTTATCACAATACATAGCATTATAATATTTATTTTTTTAAACCATTGTCTGTTAAGCGTCAGGGTGCATCATTTTTATTTATTTGAAATGTTTTCATTTGTCACATTAAGCTTAAACACTGTCATTCTATGCTTACTAGCACTTTGATATATGCAAAAGAGAAATGCTGAGCATTACAATTGTAAACTTAAATTAAAAAAGTTTTCCATGAACAACCAGTTAGCTTTTTTGACCACCACCGTTCTGCTGAAAGGCAAAACTCGTGCTTTTAAGTTCTCCATCATTTTTTTGTTTGTTCATTATACACTATTACTAAGTTTTTTTCCAGGTTTCTTAGAGTTTCTGTTATAAGTTAGATTCTTCTGTTGTTGTGCTTAATATGTGAGGACAATACACGTTATTTTTTTATATATCTGGTGACTTTCAAAAGAACTTAATTTTATGTTTTATTCTATTCTGTTTTCACATAAGAATGGAAAGTATATAAAAAGCAATGGCATTTGCTGCTCTGAGTTGGCATAGAGAGAGTCTGTATCAGAGTCCTACTTACAAAATTGAAACATAAGTACTATTAAAATCGAGAACCCAAATCTTTTGTTAAGATGCTTCAGTAACAAAAGGTCCAGGATATAGGAAATAGTGTGTGCCGTTAGTATATCATACATCTGCTAATGAGTTGAGGGAAGGGAAGAGATATAGGTGTTTATGTCAGCTTGACCATTCAAGCATTTTGCAGATAACAGGATATGGAGTGCTCTC
This sequence comes from Dromas ardeola, assembly GCA_013398915.1. NCBI lineage: Eukaryota > Metazoa > Chordata > Aves > Charadriiformes > Dromadidae > Dromas > Dromas ardeola. The sequence goes on along the minus strand of VYZM01017056.1, from coordinate 102,551 downwards.
CAGAAGTAGCACCTTGTTCCCAATGTTTGTTAGCATAAACAAAAGCATTGCCAAACAATTGTCAACAATCACTGCATTTTTATCTCATGCTATAAAGCTGTCTTTAATTATGGAAACTCTAGATTAGTTTTTATTGTAATCCCTGCATTCCAAAAAATATGTTGTAAGAGATTGTACAAATTGTTTCATGGCAGATCTTTTGGTAATTCCCGTAAAAGCCTTTTCCTATATTACCATGAAAAACTCAGAACAGAAGGCCATATACCATGGTGAGGTCCCAGGGCAGCAGTAACTTCACTCGACTCCGTGCCAACCTCATCTTTTTTTCAACCTGATATGCTGGCTTCAAAAGAGAGGTGGTTGGGAATTGCACTCTAGCTTGTCTGTTGTGCAACGTAGGATCTAATTAATTGTAACTTAAATGCCGTTAAAAAGGAAACCCCCCCAAAACCCAAGTAAAATAGCTTTAGTACTTAGATCATGCTCTTGAATAAAATGAAATTATTTCCAACACAACTGTTTAAATCAGTGTTATTGGAAAGGTACACAGAAATATCAGTATGTCGGGAAATTCATATGAAACTTCAAATAACTTTGAGGGAAGCAGAGACCTTAGAGACTTGGCATATCCCTAGAGCTTATGGAGCTTATCAGTTGTGCAAGCACAGAGAAGTTCTTGGACTTCAAAGGGATTTTCTGCAGCTCCAAGAAACTTTATAATTTATCAAGCCCATAAGAGTATATGTCTGGGAACAGGTTGCCCAGGGAAGCTGTGGCTGCCCCATCCCTGGAGGGGTTCAAGGCCAGGCTGGATGAGCCTTTGAGCAGCAAGGTCTAGTGGGAGGTGTCCCTGCCCAGGGCAGGGGGGTTGGAACTAGATGATCTTTAAGGTCCCTTCCAACCTGAACCACTCTGTGATTCTGTATGTGTAAATGAATGGTGTTTGGTAGATTAAAAAAAAAAAAACAAGCCCACAAAAAACCACCCCCAAAGCCCTCTGCCTGTCCCCTGTCTCAGCCCAGGAGGAGCTCCTGTGCTGAAGCCGTGCAGTGAACTGAGGGCTCCGCGCATCCAGGAGCGTTCTCACTGGTGTGCTGTAGTGCAGGAGGAGCACCCTGCACCCCCACGTGTGGTTATAGCTGCCAGGCTGGAGTTGCGATCGCTTCTGGCTGACGTGGCACATGAGGAGAGTTCATGTGTAAACTGGTTACCACAATGCTTGCTGAAAATAATCATCCTTCGGTAGGCATAAACATAAACAATGTTGGACGGACATGCTTGTTTAACTGTGAATATAGAAAGGAAGAATGAAAATGGGAACATTATTTTCTCTTGAATAACAGAATTCATCAGCTGCATGTTAAAAACTGCGTCTTCGCAAGCCGTCTTGGAAATGGATCTTATCTTTCTCCCATTGAATTTTGTAAGGTATTTTCAGTTGCGGAATTGCTCTTTTTCAATCTTAAAAGGAGGGAAAGATAACCTTCATAGAACTCATTGAAAAGGAGTTGGCTGGAACATGGAGATTCTTCCAGGAGAAGGGCAGAAGTGTACTTTTGGACCCCTTTATGCATATAATTTAGTTAGGGAATTTGAACCACGTTAACTGAAGGGGCTATCAAAACGGCAGAAAAGAATATGGTAATCAAAAAAGGATCTATGCATGCAACTTGCTTTTACAGATCACAATGTTAAGCCCTCTAAATATGCAGTGTTCTCTTGCAGTTGTAAGGTGGTGCAATAATATCTTAAGAAAGAAAAGTAGCTTTAATTTAAAAAACAGCTCTCCTACTTAGACTAAGGGAGTGTGAGTAGCTGGGTAACAAGCCTAATAGTTTTAAACCGTAATAATTCCTAGTCATTGACTATAGTTGTATTTAGATAGTAGGACTTAGCATATGTATGAAAATGTTTATTCTGTCCTACCCCTTGTCATCTGTCTTTGGACATTGCTGTGACTGTTCTAGATGAAATTGTGTGTTGTGCTTTTTTTTTTACTCTCTTCTCATTGTGTGCAGTGGGGCTCCCGAAAAAACCTGCTGGCAGTGAACAACATCAGCTCTGTGGTGATCCTCAGTGAGCAGGCCATGTTGTCTCATTTTCATCAGCAAGTGGCTGTTGTACAGGTGTCTCCCAACCTGTTTAATGTGACCACCTTCAGCACAGGAACCACACACAGCCTTCGTCTTGATATGAATGTCAATGGAGTCTTCACTACTAAGGTTAATTGGTTTTTTTCATTTATTTGCTTGATCGTTTGCCTAGTTAAGTGTATGGAGACCAAACTTTCTAAGCCTTTAATATAACCCGTCTTTGGTATTCAATTTAATGTGTAATGGAAGTACTGTTATGATGGTAGCAATGACGCTGTGGTGGAGTTTTCAGATAGCACAGTAACTCAGTAATTCTCTAGGTGCTGACCAGAGAACTTCTGCGTTACCAAAAGCCTTCTAACCCAATATACAGAGGAACTAGTGGATTGTGGCTATTGTGTGGAAGGTCTTGCTGTGTTATTGCATGAATTCCTGTATGATTCCAAAAGAAACTGAATGTATATATTCTTTCGTTTTTTTGATTGTTTCAGGATGCTGTAGTATTCTGGAATGGGAAGCAAGTTACTGTCTTTGAGTGCTCAGGGGATACCTTCAGAAATGCAGGTAGGACTTAGAACACTGATGAGAGCTGCAATGGTTCTCTTCCTCCAAAGTTACATGTTCTCTTCATTCATGATAGCTGATGGACTGTAATCATAAGTGCAAAGTAAAAATATTAATACTAATTAGACCTCATATTCTTATATTGCAGAATAGAAAGATTAGGGTATAAAAATCATCAAAAACCCCAGAACTTAAATGCCATCTCCTGCATCTGTGCTTTATTCACTAAATATTCTGGGATATAATGTGTGAGTTAACCTCAGAGTATGTTGGTATTCCTGTATGAGTAGCAGCGCGGCAACAGAGGTAAAACCAAAGGCGATATGCACCTGTAGGCATAAAATTAAAATATATACCCTCTTAACCTCTGTTTAGCTACAGCCAATCCTGGAAGTACCTAAAGATTAAATGTGCTTCATTCGTAGAGTTCCTGAGGCATCCAAGTGTGTGACTGACCTTGATGAAACCAAGCATCTTGTTGCTCTTCCCCACAGATTAGGTGTGTACCTGATTGTCACACCTAGACTTGAAAGGTATCCTCAGAGCTAGCATATCCAGGGCCTTGTCCAAAACATGGTACAAGGATAAAGCTGCTTCTTTTTATCTTTTAAGTAAACTATTCCAACAGTTGATCAAGAACAGAATTTTTTTTCCTACTTTTCTAGCCATAGCTCCCATTGCCTTCTACAGATAGGTCACAATGATGGCTACTGAAGGTTTTTCTATTTCACTTGGGAGAGAGTGTAATCAGGGTTACATAGCACTCACATAGGAACTGGGAAGGAGTGGGTTTTAGTCCCAGCTGTCAGCAAAATCTGTTCCATAAATTGCTGTATATACAGCTAAGTCAAGTCAATTGTTTTGTTCTACGATGAGTTCTTCCTAAATATTTCTGCCTTGAGAAACAGGTTATGCAGAATTCCATCAATCCTATCCAAAATCTTGAGAGGTTAGGCTTTGTCTTTTAAGAACCATCAAGTGTTTTCTGAGAAGTGGCTTATCTTGTCTATAGTTACTCATTTATTTCATAATTTACCCATGCTGAATCAGTGTGTTATTACCACCAAGGTCTTAACAGTCTACAATGCTCATGAAATTGTTTGAGCCACTTGTCTTTTCTGACAGAGATTCCTTCATTACTCTTCAATTGCAGGTCAGTGAAGGAAGGAGTGAATTCTCTTAGCAGAACCTCGCATTGCACTACTCTCTCTCTTTCTTTCACTCTCCATATCAACTCTTTCCCCGTCCTCTCCCACTTGTTTTCTTGGGCAGAGGGTACAAAACACCAGTTTTCAGTAGAAGGCTCAGCTTTTTGGTTGTAGTAATAGAATGGAAGAAGGCTGCAACACCAAGGAGCTTGAGAATCAGAGGAGACTGACAGATTCAAAAATAGATTTGGTGCAAGACAGTGGAAATCAAATGCTTTAAGTCAAAATTCCTTTTTTTCCTTTTTAAAAAACCTGCTTATTGTAACTATGGCTTTATTGTGATTGTTCCAGGCTCTTTTCTTTGTGACTCTCCAGTTCTGGCTGTGCATGGAGAAAATCTGTACGCAGTTGAGCCGTATCGGGTCCAGGTCCGCACTTGGCAGGTAAGCGCTGATGAAACCATGAAGAGATGAATATGCCTTCTTGTTTTCAAAGGTTGGTGTTACAGCTTAAAAGTTAAGTGCGTGTTCTGTAAATCTGTTAACTACACCTTTGTCATAGAAAAAATATTTTGAGTATTTCAGCAGAAAGGTCTTTGACATTTTGTGTTCTTTAAAAAGTCTGTCACTTCAAATGCTACTGCACTGTAACTAGTAAGTATTTATAAAAGAAAACAGAATTTTGTACGGGCCAGACTTTCAGAGGATCAAAATTGCATGCAGGTTCAATATGTGTATGTATATTACTGACAGGAAAATGAACATATTGAATATTCTTAGAAGATAATGAAAAATACCGCCTGCACATTCCTGTGTGTTCCTGCACAATCTTTTGCTTAACCTTTGCAGCCTGTGCTAGTCTGTGAGAACCAAAAAGAGAAATCTAATTATCAGAGTTCTCTAACAGGTGATTTTATTTAAGAAATAAATATTGTATTGAAGAATGGGTGGGATTTATCACAATAAGGACTGATTTAATTCATATATTTATTTTTGCAGTTGTACATTAAAAGACCTTCAGGGACCTGTATTTCTGTATCCCTCTTAGTTGGAAAAAGTTGTATTATTGAAGGGGAAACTGTTGCAGAAGAATGCCTCTAAATTTTGGGTTTTTTGGAGGCCATACATACAGTTTTCAATCTGAAACACAGACTGCATTTGTAGAGACCGTGTGTGTAGTTTCTCTCATTTTGCTGGTAGGGATTTGTCTAACACAGAAGTTCGGCAGTTAGTACTTAACTTGGTGACAACATAAGTCCCTTCTAGTTAGACTCTGAACACACAAACCTGGTGTTACACGTTTCTTCTCAGGGCACAGTTAAACAGCTGCTGGTGTTCTCTGAAGCAGAGGGGAATCCGTGCCTCTTGGATGTCTGCGGAAATTTCCTGGCTGTGGGAACTGATTTGGCTCACTTTAAAATCTTTGATCTCTCTCGCAGGTATTAATAAGCCTTTTAAAAACATCTTTTTATAGTTGAGCATGTATTTTTGTGAGGAGGGAGGAATCTTATTTGGTTTTGATCTGATGAATCTTAAGACAATACATGCAGCCTACATGAACTGATGGCCTGTATCTAAAGCAAGGGAAGTGCCACGAAATTATTAGACAAATCATGGGATAAGAAACAATAATGACAATAACTTTTAATAGAGGACATTGTGAGAGATATTTGTGTGTATTTGAACATGGGTGGAGAATTTATGGAGGATCAAGACACGAATATCACGTGTTTTTGCTGATAACTTGACCAAGACCTTAATCTCAGAAGAGCTGAAATAAAGAAAAAAGAAAAGTGCTAGGCCTTGTATCTCCTCATAAACTTGACTAACTTGATTCAGTGAACCTAGAATTGTGGACTCTCCATTCTTCCTCCTGTTTAGGTTAAGAGAGAAGTTTATTTGACCTTGTTCAAACTTTTCTGTGTGTTCCCGTGTTGATATGGGATGGCATGAAAAAGATATGTGCCTGACATGTTCAGTTCAAAAATTTATCTGCTAATGACAACTGTAGTTTTGAAAACCTGAAAAACCTAGAGTGAAACAGATTCTGCTCTTCCTTCCATACTGGCACCAGAGAAATGCTAAAGTCTAGTTAGTTACCCACTTGGAAATCCGTTACTTGTGTTGAGATGGCACGAAGTCTGCGTGGGACACAAGTTGAAGGTTGTTGGATGTGGGCAGGTTATAACTATCACAAATACTGGATTATGATGTTCGATAGTGGAGAAAAAGTAGCTTAACTTCTGCATGCATGTTAAATTTTTGTGGCTAGTAATGAAAATAACCCTTCTCAAATTATGACAGTATAGCGCTCTTTAGTTTCAAAGCAAACATAGTTGGCTTTGAATAAATGAGAGGTCTAAACAGGTAAGCCAAGAATGTTACTTTTACAGAATCAAAGATTTTTTTTTCATGGGATCATATGGATCTAGATTACTGTCACTTGTTTCTGTTGCATTCTTTTGTTTCGTGAGATTTGTCCTCTTTGTTACTGAATGATTGCTGTGTTTGTATCTGTACCAGCGGTAAGATTCTTTTGAGATAATAAAAAAGCAGGGGTGGGGGTGTGCTAAGTATGTGAATGATACAGACTTTTAGTGACTATAAGATGATACAAATACCACCCCCCCCTCAATGGCATTTCTTTACTTCTGCTCCATGGTGTGTTTTCCATACACAGAACTCTTGTGTGATGGCTATATTCAACATTCAAGGTAGTGTTCAACTTAGGTAGGAAAAACAGACCTCTAAATTTAAAATTGTGGAAGAATGTTCTTGCTGTATAGCCGTCTTCTGGGAATCCTGTTGGAGTATAGTAAGGTTGTTCTTGCTGATTCATTGAGGGACGAGTCTCTCATTAACTTCTTCCTGAAAGAACGGCAGGTTGCAGCAATTCTCTGGAGAGGAAGCTGGAGTCTGGGGCAGTGGTGTCATAAGGTAGAAATAGTTTGTTTTTAAAAGTCGTACCCATAATTTGAAAAATGTTTTGGCTGATGCATGTTGCCAGTTGCTTGCCACTGTATGATTTAAGCTTATTCCTTTCCACAGAGAGGCAAAAGTGCACTGCAATAGCAAGAATTTCTCTGAGCTGTTTCCTGGCCTTGGAGGCATTGCGTCTGTCAAGTGCAATGCTAATGGCGATAAAGTCAGCATCCTTGTTAGCAAGGTGAGGCAAAGCTCCTCGCTCACTGCCCTAGGACCTGACCATCAGTGAATAGACTGGTGCAGTTCAGGAAGATTACTGAAGACACAAGATTCACTTCTCAGAAATAAACCGACATGTTCTATGCAGTGTATTGGGTCTTGAAATGTCATGTCCAAGCATGTAACTAAACACCAAAATTAAGGTATGTTAAGGTTTTGTGCATTTGGTGAGAAGAACAGCCTGGAAAAAGAAGCAGTATTTCAGTTACAAAACCTACTTTTAGCATTTCAAAGAGATTGAAGGCTAACTTGCTAGAAGAGAAAAACGGCAAGAAATTTTCTGATTTTTCTTCCAAAGAATGTTCTTGTGTGATTACCAGTGAATAAAGCTGGGAGGGTGAATGAGGGGAGATAAACGTACCATCTGAACTTTACCTTTTTTTCTTTTTGACTGCATGCTTCAGCAACTTTTGTTTTCCCTTCTTGTAGGCAGATGGGAACACTGATTCCAAGATCTGCTTCTATGATGTTGAAATGGACAAAGTTACACTCTTTGATTTCAAGGCTGAACAGGGAAATGGGAGAGAGAAGCTTTCTTCTGGACAAGGCATTGACAAGTAAGAAGCTTTTATTTTGAGGAGTATTACTTGTGGATTTAAGATAGGAACCTGCCGTATGAAGACAAGCAACACCTTGATACTGGCATTCCTCTATCTTTGTGTAGGAGCTTGTACAAATTTAATTATTTCCTTTCTAAAGAATTAATTAAAACCAGTGCATTGTATGTCAACTAGCCTGGATCCCTGTCTCTTCCAATATGTGAACTAGGGAGTGTCAAACGAAGGTGTCGGAGACCAAGCTCGAAATAAGCAGAAGGACACGGCTCTTCAGACAACATGCAGCTGAGCTAAGGAACTTCTTGCCAGTTATGGATGTTGAAGAAGCGGAGATGTAGAAGTTATAGGTGCTGAAGGAAGGGTTCCTCTGAGATGATGATGATTAGGTGTTGGGGGAGTTATGCGTAGAGGTATATTATATGACTGGAAACAGGACTCTGATCTTAAAGAAAAATCTTGGAAAGCTACTCTTCCATGAATAGTTTAAAGGGTAGGAACTGAAAAGAGGACGTTTGGAAGGAATCCTAGGAAAAAAGGTTAATTTTAAAGTCCAATACAGGATGGTTTTGTATGGATAAACACTCATGAAATGTCTATTTAGAACTGGCAGCTTTGTTTTCATACAAGCTGTTCTGTGGCAAATACATTAGAAATCCTAGTGGCAAGGCAGCAAGATACAGTGAACTAGGAATTCTCATGGAAGTACGGTGGAATGTTAGGGTACAAATTCCCATCTGGTTTTACAATAATTTTTCTGACTGTATTTTTCTAAGAAAAATCAGCATTAGAATAGAAGGTGGTTTGCTCTTTTTAGCAACTATCTGCTATAGATATTACAAGCAAAAAAAGGATTTACTCTTCTTATCACTGAAACACAGAAGAAACTACCCAGCTCATTGAAAACTAAGTCCAGTGCAAATTTGAGGCCTTACGTCTTGGTCAGTTAAGCAAACAGTGTGATAATGAGTAGTGAGGAAGTTGTTTTCAAGTGTAGTATCTTGAGTAGCCCAACAGAGGCCACCACAAACTAGTCAATACCATTTCACTGATATTTAAATGTTAGATGGTGTTGGAGTGAATAACCCATTTATCTGTGCTTCATTTTAGAGTATCTTGGAATTGGAATGAGTAAACTCACCAGAAAATAATAATAATCTACACTTCTTCCCCTTCTCTCTTTCTGTTCTCCTGAGGCATAATATTAACACTTCCAATTATTTTACACAAATGCTGTTTTTCAGTTTGCAAGTTAAGTTATTTTGAATTCATTGGCATGGATAGGACACTGTGTATTTTTGCATCCCTTTGAATCTCTCCCTTAATTTGCCTTCCAGCCCTACTCCAATCCTTCCCACAAAGTCCACCCTTCAGTGATGACAGCAAATGAGAAAAATATTTTAATGATGTCTTTGCTTTCTTTCTTTTTTTTTTTTAAAATTGACACCTATTTATATTCTGTGTATAGAAGAAGAATCCTAAGCCATTGCTAAAATAGTCTGATTCTGTATGTCTAGAGTCTTAACATGGCCGGCACTGAAGTAGTATTTCAATGCCTGAAGGAGGCAGTAAGATGTTTCTTATTTAAACTGCTTCCAGAGAGTGGCTTTCCTAAGGCTGCGGGGGTTGTCCTGGTGCTTAATGTGCTATTTCAGTGCCTTGGAATTTTTCATACACAGTACCACAGAAAGGGAATGAACTGGGGTATATCGAGAGACTGAAGTCCCCCAGCTGCAGGTCAGGTTCAGTTGCAACTCTGGAGTTTCCCTCAGCACTGAGAACTTCAGCAGTTCAAAGCATCAATCATGCCCAGGTCTCTGCTGAACTCTCAGTCAAGAGAGATCTGTTNATTACAGTCGTCAATAGTTGTGGTCTCTTATGACCAGTGCTTAGCTGGATTTGAACGTGAGGCATATGTACCAGAAACTCTCTCTTTACTGCTTATCTAAATGCGCATCAGCATATTCAAGCTATCTTTAACCTGTTTGGGCATTTCTAGCAGTGCTGGCAATAAGCACCTTGGGGCAGGTTGTAAAACCCACAAGAAGACAGAGCTGAGGTAGTCCCCATGTTACGGCACCTACACCAGCAGCAATCACTAAGGTGGACCATTTGAAGGATGTTCAAGTATCTCTGTAGGACATATAATCTCAGTGGAGGCGGATTTTGGATGCCTACTTGTATTTGTGGCAGGACCAGCTTTTTTTCTACTGAAATGCTTTATGTCCTATAGTCAACGGTTAACGTATACAGAACTAACTAAAGCAGCATTGCTGTGTATAAAGTGTGAGGAGGTAGGAAGAGGGGCTGGTATAGATAACTGATCGTCAGCTGAAAATTATCCCTTGGTTAGTCCTTTATTTACATTCATGCACTGAATGGGCTGGAATTATTTTGTCTCCCTTTCTACATTTTTTTTCTTGTCTTTTGGTAGGTCTGTTGTAGAGTATCCCGAGTTGCACAGTCACATCCCTGCTTGCCATTTCTGGGACCAGAGCGAACCAAGACTTTTTGTATGTGAAGCAATTCTTGAAACATGCCTACAGTCTCCAGACCAGAAGAAAAACCAAACTGAGAGCACAGTATGGCCTTCTTGTTTGTTTGTTTTACCTTGCTTTACATAGAGTTCTCCCTGTCCAAGTAATAAATCATTGGTCCTTCATTAAGGATATGGGAGTAGGTAGTATACAAGATCTTGTATGAGTAGTGAAGCTATGTCTTTGGTGTCTGTGGCTTCAGACAATCTCTGTACATTAGCTTTCTGTTTTAGCCCTAGCTGGCATACAGGGATGAAGAAAAAGAGATGATTTCTTCATCTGTGCTAGAATTTTGAGGATGATTATAATGCAAGCCTTGTATCTGGACTACAGTTTTTCAGGTGACATTAATGGGTGAATTGATAATCTAGACGTTTGATACTTACTCTAATTTTTAAAAAGAATAATGCAGATTTTATATCTCGATTCCGCTTGTAGCAGCAAGAATTAATTTGATAGAATAACAGGAACCCTACCATTAAGGTGAACAGTGAAGTATACTCTTCCCACCCAGTTCTTACCATCTTCTGCTTTGCTCGGCAGACATTGTACATCTTTATGATACTTCCCAAATTGTCTTTTACATTACAAAAAAGACAAATTGTCTTTTTTACATTAGAAAAAATATTTCATTTTTATTGATCAGAAATGATCTAGTCAAAGATTTCTTTCATCAGATCAACAATTCTTCCCTGCTTCCCCTGCTCATGTGCTTGTAGCGATCCTTACCATTTTGTCTGTACGGAACTGCCTGTCCTTCATAAATATTCCATGGATTTGAAATGTTGATTTAAAGTTTTCTGATTTGTGCATGATTTTAGTTAAACCTCTTCCAATTGGAGAGAGAAAGCTTTTTGTTTCTTTTGTTGGTTGAAATGAGTTTGGAAAAATCATGGGAAGATCAAAGTAGAGAGGAGGAACGGAGTTAGGGTCTCAAAAGACCTTGGTAGGGTCTTCTAGCAAAGAGAAGAACACTTCAAACCTAATATTCCTAACGTAATCAAGTAAAAATGTTTGACTTTAAATAAAATTGAAAAATAAAAAGATATAAAAGGAGTGCAACTTACTACTTGGCCTTTATTCAACGGAACTTTTAACTGTGTGCTTATCCTTTAAAAAATGAGTCATCTGATTAACTTTTGTTGGAAGTAAATGCTTCATTTTGACTTGAGTCAGGTCAATATTTAAGCTGTTACAGAAACTATTTTTAAATGGCTGGTGTATCCCTGGGAACTCAAAGCAGTCCACGAGCTGCTGAAATTATAATAGAAATAATACAGCATTTAAAAAGAAAAATTGTTGAAAACAGTAGGGAGTATTTCTTTGACCTGAGTCAGACCTGTCAGGCTTCTAGAGTAGCAGTCTGTGGCCAAGGACTTCCCTCTTTATGGTCAGGGAAGTTGATTCCTGAAAGGGAGAGGTGGAGATCCCGTTGCAGGAGGAACGCGATCTGTAATGTACATTGAGTCGTTGGCTACTTACTACAGGGGCAAAGTACGCAGGTCTGCTCTCTCCAGCAGCTGTATGCGTATCAATGTGTATGTTGTATTATTTTCAAGAGAAGGTTCTGCCAAGTGAATATGGAAAACAAAAGCACAATGAAAGAAGGATATTGCAGCATAAAGACAAAACAATGCTTTGCTTTTTTTTTCCAGACAGATGTTTGGATTATCTCATTCTTCAATACTGAAGAGCATGGCCTTTTGCTTCATGACAGCTTTCCATTACCTTCATCCTACCAGGTTCTTCTGGGCATAGAGGTGCCACATTATTACTTTGCAAAAAAGGTGAGGAAATCTTTCACAGTTCCTTCCCTTCCCATAAATTCAGACTTTTCACTGTAGAGGGATTAAATTTAACCAAATTGAGTCTGGGGTAAGTAGAGCAACTCCAATGCAGTTACTGCATCACATGTAGAAATGACATAATTCTAATGCAGGTGTACTTGGCAGTATTGTGGAAATTGTACTCAATTGGGTTTTCATGGGTATGGCAAACTGGATGCGACGTACAAGTGTAGGAGACACAGTAATTACCAGGGATGTAACTAAAAAAAGATGTGGGGGGAAAAAAAATCTACTTTATATAATCACTGTGCCTATTGCAAGTAAGGGGGGTGTGTTTCAACTTTACATACTCCGTAAGAGGGGACATTTTCTACTAGCTTCAGTAGAGGCAACCCATTTCTGAGTTGGAATGGAGCTTAATCCTTCCCCCTCCCTGCCCCCCCACCCCTCCCACCCCCACCCCGGATATCAGCGAGAGCAAGAATACCCCTCTTGCAGTATCACCAAATGCCTATGTGCTACAAATGCAGGAATGCATGCTTTAACTTCTTTCACTTGAACATGAATTCAGAATTATTTGTGTCTTAGGTAAATGCATGATTCCATGCATACTGGAAGAAATGAAGCCTGTTACCTACAGATTGGTTTTCTGGTTAAGCTCTGACCTGAGTTTCTTAGTGCCTCTTAAGATGATGATTTGCACTGCTCCCTTCTTATAGGGGGAGCTTAACAGAGTCTGTTTATTCTACCAAGGCATGCATTTTTGTAAAATCTGCAGGAACTTAATGAGACTTCTAATCCTCTAAATCTTTTGAGTAAGACAATGTGATCACGTAAACCTAATTTCATATAGTTTAGGAGTGGTGTTAAACAAGGAGAATGTTTCTACGTGTTTGTCTACTTAATTTATTTAGATTCAGAGCAGTACTTTGCAATTTAGCCCCCTTGCAAAGAACTGACCGTTGTCACTCTTCCTGTGTAGATCTGGCTTTTAGAGTTGCACTCTATTTTACTTTCCTTTTTCCCTTAATTTGAAAGGTCAAAGGTGATCTGCTGCAGTTCCTAATCTTCCTTTTAACACTTCCCCCCATCATATTTCATGCTATTTTACTTTGATATTATGTCTCTCTTTTTTTCTTTTTTTTGTAACTCTGTATGGATTATTGCTGCCATTAGTTGTTTTTTTGGAGGGGATGTGTCTATAAACCTGTAAGTATCTGCGTTACTTTGCTCCTCTTCCTCATTCTCTGCTTTTCTCTCTTCTGTTTCCATTTTCTTTCCTCAGTAGGTTACTGTATCTTAGTGACTAAATTACTTGTTATAGAATAATTAATTTTGGAAACATGATTTAGTATATTAACAGTCTGCTTTAAATATAGCAAATTGAGTTGATGCAACAGGTCTGTTTTGACCAAGCTTCATTCCAGGGCTTCTCCTTATTCATTATAATGTCTTTTCTGTCCTGGGTCCAGAAATTCTGCAAACTTCTGGAGTAGTAAAAAATAGTAGTAGGTGACTCTCTTCTGAGAGGTACAGAGGCACCCGTTTGCCTACCTGAGGCACTCTCTAGGGAAGTGTGCTGCTTACCTGGGACTTGTATCAGGGACATCACTGAGAGACTACCAAACCTTGTGCAGTCCTCTGACTACTAGTCACTGCTGCTGTTTCATGTGGGCACCGGTGATGCAGCCATAAGCAGCCTGAAGACTTATCAAGAAAGATTACAGAGCCCTGGGAGCAGTGGTCAGGGACTCTGGCACGCAGATAGTTTTTTCATTAGTCTTCCCGGTCAGAGGGAAGGGGGTTGATAGGGCCAGGCGAATCTAGCAAATCAATAAATGGCTACAGGACTGCTGCCATAGCCAGGGGTTTGGCTGCTTAGACCATGGGACTTGCTTTGACAAACCTGGTCTACTGGGGGCTAATGGGGTCCACCTGTTAGAGAAGGGGAAGAACATCTTTGGTCATAGGCTAGCCAAGCTGGGGAAGAGGGCTTTAAACTAGAGTTGCTGGGGGGGGCGGGAACTGAAATCCATCCCACTCCTACCAATGTGATGCCAATACCAGTACCATATGCCCAGAGCCTGGAGAAGGATCACAGGTTGGCAGGAGAGCACCTGAGTGCAGCACAAAGGAAAACTAGCCACTCCAGCCAGTAAGTCAGCTTCATCACTTAAATGCTTCTGTGCAAATGCATGTAGCATGGGGAACAAACAAAAGGAGTTAGACACGTGCGCACGCCTGCAGGGCTATGATTTTATTGGCATTATGGAGATATGGTGGGATGGCTCCTATGACTAAGTGTTGGAATGGAAGTATACAGGCTCTTCAGGAAGGATAGACAGGGGAGACGAGGGAGGGCGTGTTGCCCTCTATGTCAGTGACCAGCTGGAGTGCATGGAGCTCTGCCTGGGGATGGATGTGGAACCAACCGAGAGCTTACGGGTCAGGATTAAAGGGAGGGCAGGGACAGGTGATGTTACAGTGGGGGTCTGCTACAGTCCACCCAACCAGGACGACCGACGGGAGGAGGCCCTCTGTAGGCAGATGTTCACAAGCCCTGGGACTTCAACCACCCCAGTATCTGTTGGAGGGACAACATAGCAGGGCATAAGCAATCCAGGAGATTCCTGGAATGTGTTGATGATAACTTCCTTCTTCAAGTGATAAAGGAACCAATGAGGAGAGATGCCATGCTGGATCTTGTTCTCACCAACAAGGAGGCGCTGGTGGGCAATGTGAAGCTCAAGGGCAGCATTGACTGCAGTGACCGTGAAATGGTGGAGTTCAAGGTCCTTAGGGCAGCGAGGAGGACACGCAGTAAGTTTGCTAGTCTGGACTTCAGGAGAGCAGACTTTGGCCTCTTCAGGGACCTGCTTGGCAGAGTACCATGGGATAAAGCCCTGGAGGGAAGAAAGGCCCAAGAGAGATGGCTAATATTCAAGGACCACCTACTCCAAGCTCAGGAGTGATGCATTCCAACAAAGAGGAAGTCAGGCAAAATTGCCAGGAGGCCTGCATGAACAAGGAGCTCCTGGACAATCTCAAACAGTAAAAGGAAGGTGGGAGGGTGGAAGTCTGGGAGGAATACAGAGAAATTGTCCGAGCAGCCAGGGATCAGGTTAGGAAAGCCAAAGCCCAGGCAGAGTTAAATCTGGCCAGGGACATCAAGGGCAACAAGAAAAGCTTTTCCAGGTACATCAGTGATAAAAGGAAGACTAGGGGAAATGTGGGCCTACTCAGGAAGGAAACGGGAGACCTGGTCACCCGGGACATGAACACGGCTGAGGTAATCAATGACTTTTTTGCCTCGGTCTTCATTGGCAAGAGCTCTAACCACGCCACCCGAGTTGCAGAAGGCACGGGACCTGATGAGGTACCTCTGTGGGTCCCGAGGGAACTGGAAAAGGAAGTTGCTAAGCCGCTATCCATCATATTTGAGAAGTTGTGGCAGTCTGAAGCTCCCACTGACTGGAAAAGGGGAAACATAACCCCCATTTTTAAAAAGGGGAAANTAAATAGTGGTGGATTCTTAAACATTCCCAATTATTAGATAAGAACAGAAGGGTCTGACTGGGTACATGTCTCAGATCTTCCTGGAAACCATGCTAAGGCACATGGAAAAGCAGGAGGTGACTGGCGACAGCCAACATGGCTTCACTAAGGGCAAATCGTGTCTGACAAATTTGGTGGCCCTCTGTGATGGAGTTACAGCGCTGGTGGATAAGGCAAGAGCAACTGACATCATCTACCTGGACTTGTGCAAGGCATTTGACAGTGTCCCACACAAGATCCTTGTCTCTAAATTGGAGAGAGGTGGATTTGGAGGGATGGACCACTCGGTGCATCAGGAGTTGCACTCAGGAGTTGGATGGCCACACTGAAAGGGCTGTGGCCAGTGGCACACTGTCCAAGTGGCAACCTGTGACGAGTGGCGTTCCTCAGGTCAGTACTGGGACCAGTGCTGTTGAACGTCTTTGTCGGTGACATGGGCAGTGGGATTGAGTGCACCCTCAGCACGTTTGCCAACAACACTAAGCTGTGTGGCGCGGTCGATGCTGGAGGGAAGGGACGCCATCCGGAGGGACCTGGAGAGGTGGGCCTGTGCGAACCTCATGAGGTTCAACAAGGCCAAGTGTAGGGTCCTGCACGTGGGTGGGGGCAATCTCAAGCACAAACCCAGGCTGGGTGGAGACTGGCTGGAGAACAGTCCTGGGGAGAAGGACTTGGGGGTGTTGGTGCATGAGAAGGTTGATGCAACCCGGCGACGTGCGCTGGCAGCCCAGCAACCCCCGGCAGCCTGGGCTGCATCCCCAGCAGCGTGGGCAGCAGGGTGAGGGGGGGGATTCTGCCCCTCTGCTCCGCTTGGGGGAGACCCCCCTGCAGGGCTGCCTCCAGCGCTGGGGCACCAACAGCAGAAGGACACGGAGCTGTTGGAGCGGGGCCAGAGGAGGCCCCGGAGATGCTGGGAGGGCTGGAGCCCCTCTGCTGTGAGGACAGGCTGAGAGAGCTGGGGGGGTTCAGCCTGGAGAAGAGAAGGCTCCGGGGAGACCTTCCAGCCCCTTCCAGTCCCTCAAGGGGCCCCAGGAAAGCTGGGGAGGGACTCTGGGTCAGGGAGGGGAGCCATGGGACGAGGGGGAAGGGTTTTAAACTGGAAGAGGGGAGATTGAGATGAGATCTGAGGCAGAAATTCTGTGCTGTGAGGGCGGTGAGCCCCTGGCCCAGGTTGCCCAGAGAAGCTGTGGCTGCCCCATCGCTGGAGGGGTTCAAGGCCAGGTTGGACGGGGCTTGGAGCAACCTGGGCTGGTGGGAGGTGCCCCTGCCCAGGGCAGGGGGTGGCACTGGATGGGCTTTAAGGTCCCTTCCAACCCAAACCATTCTGTGATTCTATGAAATTGTAGTCAAACACGCTTGCACTTCTGATTTCTGTCTTTTACTGTATCTAATACTTTCATTGTATAATAATATAATACTGGTTTTTTATTTGCTCCTGTAAACCTTAATATTTAGTTATCTTGTGTAACTATACAGTGGGATTATATGTGAAATTTGGTGTCGTTCATGACTCAGATGATGTTCCAGTGTTTTGGCTTGTGAAAGTTTCCATGTTGCACTCTAGACACATCATTTGATATTGATGATTGACTTTATTTTTTGTCTGATTAACGGTTAAACTGCTTTGAGCTGCCTTTCAAGGACTGGTGGAAGTATCACTGAAGCTCCATAGGCTCCAGAACTGCTAATTGTATGGGGAAGAGTTTGAATCTGAGCTTGGGTATTCATACACTTCATATGAAGGCAAGAATAAAAGAATCGTGTCTCTATAGTTAACTTTCAGAACAGCAGACTCATTTTTGAGAAGAGACTAGCCTTAAGAGAAATCTCTAATCTCTAATTTATCTCAAATCTCCAGAAATCTGGGGATTTAAAATAATAGTTGCTGTTATAATAATTATAATATATATAAAATAATCATAATTACGACTGTAATAATAGGAGGCTGCCTCTCCTTTGGTATTTTACCAATCTCTAAACTGATGTACTGTGATTGTTTGTTATGACATGCTGAGCTCCTCTATGACATTCCACGTTTTGGAGTGTTTTCTAGGAAGTTCTGAAACATTGCAATTGTTGTCACTGTTGATCATGGTCCTGCGGAAATAGAAAACTTGGCCTGTAGTGGAACTAATGTAATTAACTACACATAACAAAGGAGTAGATTTCAACTGACTTGGTACATAAATGATAACATTGTCATTTTAGCCAGGAGAAGCTGAGATAGGACAAGCAGAGTCTGACTCAGTAAAGGTCCCTCAGATGGTTGCGAGAAGACCCATGAGAGATTTCATTGGATTGGGCGACTGTGATAAGACGACCTGGGACGCCATACTGAACTTCAGCTTCTATCTGACTGCTGGAGACATGGGCGAGGCCTTCAAATCCATCAGGCTGATAAAAAGGTATTTATATGTATTTCTTTATGGGTACAGTTTATTTTCACTAAAAGTTTGTATGAAGTTTTGATCCTCCTAAACTCTCCTTACTTTTTTCCTTTCTGATTTCATCCTGCCTTTCATTTTTAACAAGATGGAATATCTTTATCTTACAGACGTTTTAATGTATTCTCTGCTTATTCATTGTCTACAAGCTGTTGCAAACTGTGGATTCCTTTTTACTAAACAGGAAAAAGTGATTGATAACAAGCAACCTTATTCTATGTCTGAATGGCAAAAATCTCACACTGTCACTAGCAGAAAATGAACATTCCCAACTTTATTTATACATCTGAAATTATCACAGCAATACTGAGTATTACAAATTTACCAACCACATAGCTGAGATTTAAATTTAAATGTACATTATTATAATATGGATATTGCAATATTAGAAGAAATAATATAATGTCTTTTAAATATTCCAATACTTTATTTTTTAAAAAACCCTGCAACTAATCATAGCAATCATTTCTAGAAAACTTTCTCCAGAAAGTAATGCAGGCAAAGGAATACAAATCTTGGTTTTTACAAACCTACTGCTAGAAGAAACTCTGTCAGCTCTATCGTATTCTACCCTGATCGTCTAGAACAATGCAGTTGTTCAGACCGTCAGTCTCTGCAGAGTGTTGCTTGCTTTGAACATGATGCAGAGCAGCGTTTGGGGTTGAGTTTCTTATTACATCAGAACTGAGTGCAGAACAGAACTCAAGAGCCAGCTTGATGATCCCATTTTAACAAAGTGTGGAAAAGTATGGCGGAAATAATGAAAAAGAAAAGCAGCGTACTCAGCTGGGAGCGACACAACAGTCCTAAAGAATACGAAACATTCACAGCTCATGGACCTTCAAACCTGTCAGTAACTGTGCTCAGAGTAGCATCCTTAGAGTCTTTTAATCATCTGTCGCTGCCTCTAGTTCCTGTATCCTAAGTATTTCTGCATAATAATTTTTGACCTGTTGTTTTTCTTCCTGAAAGTTACGTGCACACAACTTTTGTGTTCTCAGGGTCAGGCTTGTATAAACGTTATGCTTAATTCCAAAGGTACTATTTATTTTCATTTCATTACCATATTAAGTTATCAGGCGGATCTTTTTTAAATCTCATGCTTCAGTCCTCTATATACGTCATATTCTTCAATTCAGGTGCTTGAATGGCAGTTACGTTCTCTAATATTCACTGTGTTACGTGCCTCTGAGTGTTGCTGGGCAGAGCTGAGTGTCCTGACATAGCACTCTAATCTGAAAACGCCACAGCAAATGTGAAAGCAAGCTGGGAAGAAAAGAGGTTATTTTGGGCTGAAATATCTGTTCTTAACAATCCTTTCCAATAATAGTATCTGTGATTATTAGGGAGTCCGTGTAACTCTCTTCTGTAGATATTTGCCCTTGTTGTAACTCTGAAGTAGATTTTTCAGCAACAAGTATGGCCTGTTCTAGCTGCGTACCCTTTTCTTTTTTAATGGCATATCTGTTTACATATAGGATAAACCCAAACCTTTGTCTTAGGATACAAAAGTAGTGTCTGAAAAAATGCAACTTAATTCTTCTGCCTTCCCTTGCTTTACAGTTAGAATGGTTAGAGTTGCTTTTGCTTTTTACTATCTGGGCTGTGCTGTGGCTGGGGAGCAGGTGTTGCAGGTGGTGAGAAATTCATCGAGGAGGGTGGATGGAAGGACTAAAGATTCATGAAACTTCAACAGCTGTTAAAATCATCACTTATTCTATAGTGAGTTTTCTGTTTTCTCAGATTGCCTGCAAACTCCAAAGTTATTGTTGCTGGTCTCCTATAGCTCTTTCCATTATTATTAGGGAGCAGGATAACTTTATGCAGGCAGAGAAAACATGTTTGGCTGCCTCATTTCTGTATTCTCATTGCATACACTCTGGGGCTGCTACAGCTGACCCTGCTGACATGTCGCTGTGATGCTCTCTCAGGATTCTGACAATCCAACATTCTGTGCTGTACAGCAGAGGGAGAGGGCAATATAATATAATATATATAAAATTATGTGTTTTATACATATGTATATAGATGGAGCCCATCCAAATAATAATTGAGGGCCTCTGCCCACAAGAGTGAGCTTTGTGATGTCTTTCAACCCTTAGTTTTAAATTATAGCATATATTTATAGAAAACAACTCCAATGCAGATCTCCTTGGAGATCTTTCCCCTTTCAGGTCCACTCTTTCAGCACGGTGACTCAACGTAGTCATTTTCCAGGCCACGGCGAAACCGAGCGGTTAGGGTACGGCTAATGACAATGACCCGGGGCGCCATGCAGTCCTCGCGCCTATGGAGGATGTTCCATATGAGAATGGCAGCTGCCAGCGTGGCCAGAAGACAGGCTCCAATGTTCAGATAGCAAGACCAGGAGAGGTTGGTGTATGGTCCGATGCGGTAGAAAGTCACCAATCCGATAACCAGAACAAAACCTGCAAGGAGAATGTGAGAATTATTTCTGAGTTATTTTCTTGAATTTCTGTAGTGGCAAGATGCCATAGGCCCACATTCATGAGTCTGTACAGCCTTTCCATTGCTATTATGACGTGGGGTATGTGTTCTTGAAGGCGTATTTGGGCAGGATTATATATGCAAAGACTGGGTGCCTGAAATGGAGTCTTAATGTTAGGTTGAAATCTGTTCACTCTGATTTAAATGTCTTATTCCACTTAGCTGTATTTCATGTTGTGTTTTTTTTTTTTTCCCCCCATCCTCTTGTCTTGCTCACACAGATGTCCTCTTTCTTATTCCCATTGCCAACACAGAAAACTGGTATATTAATGATAATGACAATCTTTTATTCAGAATATGGTATACTTACTATGAAATTTTAAAATGTTTCCTTAAGGCAGGCCACTACTGTAAACTGCGAAGCTAAATATCTTACAGAAAGAATAGTTTAAAAAAAAAAGTACAGAAGCGTAAAAAAAAAAGGAAGGTGAAATAAAAGCGACGTTATGGTCCTACTTTTTCTATGCTGGAAAAAGGTGTTACGAGGGAGGAGTAGTATCATGTCTCCAGAAGGCAAGGTTTCCATTCCCTTCCTAACCTTAAGCGCGGTAGTAAGTTCCCTAAAAGGTAGGTAATAGAGTAATGACACTGCACTGGTGTAGTCTTTCCATCCAGATGTCATGATGTGATTTGCAAAAAAATTGAAAAAATATTTTCCACATTCTTTTTGGTAGACATCACTGATAAATAGAAATGTTATTTCAGAGGTGAGGTGGGGCGACTTTTCTAGTCCTGCAGGAGGCCCACATTTAGAACAAGGGGCAGAATCCACATCCCTTGACTCGTGATTTTTTTTTAATTACTAAGACTGCCCTTTCCCTGAAGAATGCATCCATAAGCACACAATTACTTTGCTGCCCTCTGTTTATTGTATTAGTCTCTCTTCCTGTCCCTACTCTCAAATAAAACTATTTTCAGCTCTTTAAGAGAAGTAACTTCTACATGTGCTTAGATTGAAACACACAAGAGGCAAATATGCCTCCCTAGCCGAAAAAAGGTTTTCTCTTTGTTCTCCCACACACTTCCTTCACCACCACCACAGCACAAGAAATATCATTGACAAAAGGACCCCATCATGAAGGAATTCTAGAATAAGCAAAGGCCCATAAACAGCCAGAGGATCTCTAGATACCATCTTCCTAATCTCATGGGCAAGGACAAGTCAAGAGCAAGTAAGTCCTGGTGGCCGCGTGCTGTTTTCTCAGCCGCGCTGCTTGCAAACGCTCTTCCCACAGATCCATGGCAATGCTCTGGAATGGTGTGACACCTGGCTCTGGTCCTTGCTTTTTCCGTGAAAGAACACAGCCTGAGAATGCATTGTATTGAGTTTCTTTCTCATAATGCAGTGAAGATGGAAAAGACACAAATTATATACGGATTAAAAACATAGAGGAGGGAAATAAAATACGAACAGGAGAAAAAAATTAATCAATCGCTACTTAAGTAGGTGTGACACTTTTACTATTCTGAGTCAATAATTGGAAGGCTGAATCCCCCTCCTAATACAACAAGCAATGAATGTTAATTCAGGAGATGTCTGCCATCCTCAGCTCTCTTGGGCCCACCTAGAAGGTGGTTTGTAACTCAGTTGCTTGCTACACCTTCTCCTGAAGTGGCACTGTCCCCCAGATAGCATGTACCAGAGAGGGTTTGAAGTGAGGCATCTCTTCCTAAGGATACACGAGGAGGAAATAGGTTCTTACAGGAGGAGTAGCTCTTTCCTGCTCTTTGCCACTCTGCAGTATCCTTTGCTGTGAAAAAAGTCTAACGTACTCTGGCTGGGTTTTAGGCTGTGCAGTCAGCTGTAAAGACAGCAGTTAATAACTCCTTAGCTTTTTCAGTAAGTCCAGTAGTTATTTAATGGTTCAGCTTAGTTATAAATGAACAAGTTTCATCCGGGAAAAATGTGGCCACATGGAGCACACTGACTTCATTGAGTTGCAGAAATCACAGATCCGTACAGTAATTGTTCGCTAGCACTCCTGGGTCGAGCCCACAGGCTTTCTTAGGAGGGCATTTTAATGGTAGCTGGGTTGGAGATGGATCCCAATACAGAGGTGGTCATCTAGCATTATTTCAAGGCGTACAGGTTTGGAAGTTGATTCTCGATGCCCATTCGACAAAATACTGAGTCACGGTTGAGATGGAAAAATCGTGAGGTGGTGCTTTTGACAAATTAAGCTTAAATCGTAATATTTTCAATAGTCACTGTTGGATGACATATCAGGTTATGCATGCTTTTAAAATCCTGGTTTCTTGAAGCCAGGCAGTTGTTATCTACATCCTTGGATGGACTGGCGAAGACAAATAATCTGTCTCTGAAGGAATTAATTTTTTCTGTATATTCATACGCTTAGCTCGTCACCACGTGAAAGTGGAAATGTCCTCTCCTTGTGCATTCAGAATCCTCGCTGAAGTTTGTACATGCTTTTTCAGCATTCACAGAACACCACTACTGTCCCCAAAGCCACAGTTAATTGTGCTCTTCCTTTTCTGTGATGTTTCCTTGAATTGCTTTTGAATTCTCATGACTTTGCTGTTTGGTGTTATCT
This sequence comes from Dromas ardeola, assembly GCA_013398915.1. Lineage (NCBI taxonomy): Eukaryota > Metazoa > Chordata > Aves > Charadriiformes > Dromadidae > Dromas > Dromas ardeola. The sequence goes on along the minus strand of VYZM01017056.1, from coordinate 79,606 downwards.
GCGTCTTGTATGACTTCATTTATTTATTGCTATCAGTAATAGCATACAAGAAGATTGCAGCAGAGCTGGGGAATAAAATAGCTTTTCCTCATTTCCAGTGTAATTCTCCAAGTTCAGTTTGTCCGGAGGCACATGGTAGAGGATGATTCCACTTTCATAGGGAATGCAAAAAGCATTAAATAAATCTAAAAAATGTGTGAAGCAAATCATCAAACCTTAAGCAGAAAGAACGTGGAACCTAGCTGGTTGTACCAGTGACCACTTAGTGAGTACCTCTAAGGGACAGTTATAAATATTAACAACAGTCCATTTTACAACATGTTGCACTATTTCTTTGAGGCGCTCCTGGCGGAGGGAGCTCGGTTCAGGAACCCCAGTTACATGAGTCGCCCTGATGCTATGTGGTTTCCAGTTACTGAATTGTGACTGGCGCTCTCCCACTGCAGGTTTACAGGTATTTACCATTATCTCTAGCATAGAGGAGTGGTGGGGATGATTAGCACTTCTAGTTTCCTTACTGAAAGTCAGGTCTGCTTGTGCAAACCTACTGGGAAAAACCTTTAGGGTTCCTGGTGTGAGATTTGTACTCCCTTGGGCATGAGTTTTGCCCCATTCTTTGCTCATTTAGCCAAGGCAAGCAGCAGGGGTCTATACACATTCCTTTATGGCACAATAGAAATAAATAAACAGTGTAGAAATATTTGCAATATTTAAACCTTTTTACAAATACCCAGCTTTTAATTACAAGTACTTAAATTTTTCTTTCTTATGTATCTCTTATGGCAATTACTGTTGTAAAAGGCTACGCATCTCTGTGCTAGACTGGCCACCTTCAGGAGCTCCCTTCCCTCCGATTGGAGAAATTATCCACTAGGGAAAAGCACTAAGGCTTCCTTACAGGTCCCAAAATAAAACTATTTATGCTAGCGGGACTGTTTCCCTTCACAGGCCCTTTGCCTGAACCCCGACCGGGTGAGCAGCCAGTCATACAAGAGGCTTCTTCTCCTTCTGTGGTTCTGTGCCGCTGTCTGAGTGGAGGGAGAACTGGGAGATAATGGGTTTGAGAGCTCCCTACTTGGCAGAGAGCAGGAGTGAGTCACTGGAGCTCTCGTGGGATCTGTTGGGAATACTGTGCTGCAGGCTAGACAGGAACTGACATTTCAGAAGAGAGAAAAATGTGACAGAGGTGGGAGAGTTGGAAGCATGTTACCGTAGAGTTTCCACAATTAGTTTTACAGTCTGCCAGTGTGAGTTCCAGAATAAAAATGTCGCTGTGAACATTATTTTCCAGCATTATTATTTCATGTTATCATGACCTGATACTGGATTTACAAATGTAGGAACTCAGGAGCAAAGGGTGAGGAAATCGTAGTGATCCAAAAAGACTGAGTTCACATGGGATGATATTTAAATTTTGATGAATGCTGCTTTTGTAAAGATGTTGTGTGAAAGCCCACGAAGTTTGCTTGGAGAGATTTTGTCTGTAACAAGTTAATCAGTGTTAGACTTCTTAAAGCAAAGTGTTCCAACGTCCTACTTTTGTTTTCCTTGCGCCTAGAGTGGTCTTGTTGTACACCAGCCAGGAATTGAGATGGAACATTTATCAGCAAGTCTGGTCTCTAAATGACTGGGGAAACACATTCAGTTCACTTTTCTGTGCCAGCCTGGCCCCTCTCCTTCAGGGGTTCCTCTTTCTTTGAGAAAGTAGATTTTTTTTATTATTATTATTTTTTTTTATTCCTCTGTTATATAGCTGTATCTGAGGAGTGGTGTCTTTCTAGTTTGGATGAATTCTTGATGAATAATTATGTATGTACCTTTCGGTTGCAAGCCCTAGTGTACTGATGCAATAATACTCAGCTTCTGTAAGGAAAGAGAATGACACTGATGTTTGACTAATGTTTTATTTTTACTAATACAGCTAAAGCGGACCTTTTTCCTTAATTGGCATCTCCTGTTTTGCTTACTGCCTTCGCTGTGAGTGTTATTAGCATTAGGAAATCCTTGACAACATTTTAATTTTTTGCCTTTGAATATTGTTAAATATTCAATTACTGTATCTCTTTTGTGAGAGTTTAGTGTAGGAAAATGGAGCTGGAATTCTGCTCCTGTTGATGGTTGTGTAATATGGGTATAGCTCAGGTGTTAATGTAAATACCAATGCAGAATTTGGCTCTGTATTTGGAACAGTGAGAAGTACACCTACAAAAATGAACCTTGTGTTAAGAATAGCTTCTGCCTCCATGACTAAAACTAACTGTGGTGACTTTTCGCTTTTTCGATAGATTTTTGTGACATTGAGTAACAATGTCTGAATTTAGTTTCAGTATTCCAATAAAATACCTGGAGGGGGACAGTTGGCTTCACAAACTATTTCCCATAGGTAACTCTACTAAAAAGTAACCAGAAAATTGCTCTACATGCCATCAGTCTCCTTGAGCTCTTAATTTACAATACACTTTGAGGAGGGCTGCAGATGGGAAACATTTCTTTAAATTTAGTTATGGAAATATTAAACATTTTCATCTGGTTTTTGTTTCTGTTTTGTAGCAGTGACAAGGCTTTTAGCTGCATGGCTGAATTTCCCTGAATTAATTTCACTATGTACGTCAATCAATTTCAGATCTTTTTATTGTGTATTGTCTAAAGTCTGCACAGAGGCCACCTCTTTACTAGAAATCCTGATGAGATTACTTAAAGTACTTTATTTTGCCATCGAGCTGCTGTTTATCTCTAGTTGTTTCCCATCCGTAGCAAAACAAGCCTGGATGGGGGGGCTCTTCCGTTGGGGAAGGAAACAGATAACAAATTCACTAGGAAGACTTTTGGTTGGGACAGTACTGACTGTGTGAGTGGGGGTGGGTTGGGAGAATGTTACTTTTTGCACTTACATTTCAGATCTGTATACTGAATTTCCTGTTTGACTGTAGCTGGCTGCAAGCCAACTGCAGATCTTTAGCATTTTAAAAGAACTCTCATAGTCTTTTTTTTTTTTTTTTCAGACACCCCTTGGTTTGTATTCCTCCTTTTTATTAATACCTTGAGTTGAAGAAATCTACATGATGTTTTTCCTGGGTTGGTAGAAAATCTATATTGGGAGTTATAATCCTTCTCTTTACAGCTTGTCCTATGGGATGACTTTTGCTGCCAGGAAGAGGGAGAAGGAGGAAAATAGAGCAGCCAGACTTGTTCAGAATTCACAACCCACGCTTGCGCAGCAAAACTACAAACGAGGAGGGGAAATTTTTCACCTTCCTTCTTTCTGTACCCCATAAACACGTACAGGGAATGATTTAGCTGCAGTGAGTCACAAGCCTGAAAAAGCTGCTTGTAGGACCTCAACTGTATTTATCAAAGTGAGATAGCTTCCCAAAGTGTGATTGCTGAACTTGCTGATTGCTGAAATGATTAATCAATTAACACCGTTTCCTGTGTCAGCTTGGCACAAAAGAGAGTTGCTACAGTGCAAGGCAAATGTCGAACTTCTTGTAATGGTTGTGTGCTTTTCATTGTAGTATCAGGCTGAAAGCTGTAGAAGTGTGCTTGCTTTGCTTTATAATGCCGCAGAGACTTTCCTGGCCTTTGAGTTGTCAGTTGTACATTGTTGAGTACCATAAAAATTTCCTTCCAAGGATTTTGGTAGAGTGTAACATCTCTCTAGAATTAAACAAGTTACAAGTAGCAAAGCTTCTCGGGGGCTATAAGACCCTCTTATCCTTCACTTCTCACTACTGAATTACAGTGGCTTTCCACTTCTGGTGGTCCTCAAGTTTGTCAGTCCCTCCTTGTCTTTAACCTAATAAGGTTCGGAGATTTAGTCAGTGTAAGGCAGGGAATGCTACTTTATGTTGGCTGGAAATCTTCAAAAGGAGGTGCAGAGCACTGTAACAAGTTTAGGTCTACTGACAGTGAACTTGCTTTTTGTGGTTACCTTTTGGAGGTTTCCTTAGAAATGATGCCAGTCCTTGAACGGAAGGTTGAAAAGCATTCCCTATGAATTAGACATAATTCCTGTTGGGCAGCTGTTTAAATAAGGATAAATGTGCAGACTTTCACACTGAAAGTCAGCTGTAAGCATTGCTTGGCACCGCAGATTTAGAGGCAGCTGGAGTCAATGAAAGCTCTGCTTTTGATCCCAGTAAACTTCCTATCAGATACAGGTAAGAGCTCTTGTAGTCTGTTGCGAAAGCAGCTTGTGCAGAGAGCAGCAGTCATTGACAAGTGATCCACCTGGAAGTTTCAGTGGTCGTCTTTAGTCTTTAAGGATGAGCTGCTTCCATTTTTCAAGTGCTCCGTCCATCTCCTGATGCATCAAAGGGTAAGAGTTGGATAACTGTGCATCTAGCTAAGCAACTCAGTTTGAAACTTTTTTAGGAGACATCTTCATGTATATATAATACGCATGTTTGTAAGCTATAAAGTGAATCTTTGAGTTGAAGAACTTTTCATTTCACCCGCTTCTTTCTGCATTATTTCTAACACTGTGTCGTAAAGCATGTTCCATATACTTGCATATCCAAATCATATTCATCTGCTAATACATTTGTTACTGAATTTCTAATCAGAATACATGCCCTTGACATTGAGATGCTACAACACATTGCCTGCTACTCATCTCAGTATTTAGACATGAAGAAGTGACACAGATCTTCTTCCTGCTGCGGTTATACCTGTTGAAGAGTTCAACACACTTCTTGTGAGCTACCACCCTTCCTACCCAGTTCACTGGTTCAGCTGCTCACGTGAACCATTTTGGTCAAATTAAGTGGGATAGGCTTCCATATTTTAAGATCTTTGCAAATGTAGTTCATTTTGCAAATGTGCAAAGACAAGATCACTCTATTGTGAGGTTTGCAGTCCACATAAAGAACATGCAAGTTTGGCACTGAGGTGAAATGAAAATGAGAAATAATGAAAACGTTTAGCACAAATCAAGCAGTCAAGCGCTCTCTTTCTGTTATGATTTTTAGGTTATTTACAGTGTCTCATTTATTTGCTTCCTTTTCAGGAAGTATTAGGTTTACAACTCCATAGATTTCATCTTAGAACAGATCTGGCTTGAGGGTGTCGTGAAGGAAAAAGGTGGAAGGAAGTCATACAGAAATCAGGATCATATTGCTGTTGTGAATATCTTCAGCGATATTCTGCAACGGCTGCTTTGCTGGTCTGTCCTGCATCAAGATTTTCTGTATGTCAACCAATCTAAAGTTGTAGTACCCAGAAAGAAGAGAGAAGGTAAATGGTCTAACAATTGTTCGATTTAGGTTTAATAGCACAGAAGTGAGAGTATGCGTGAACTCAGGTTTCTTGTGATGCATTAGGGGTCTGGAGGGAAATACACCATCAGCAGGGAAAAGCTGGAATGCAATGTTTGAAATTCAAGGGAGGTGAGACTGTAATTTATTTGGCTGTAAATAAGAAGCTCACAAAGGAGCACAAAACTTTTTAACCTTCAGGATGTTACGTATTAAAGTAATTTAATGCTGAAAACGGATTAGCAAGAATAGTAACCATTATGATTCAGGTTTGTCTTGGACTTTCAGAAACTAGTATGAGATCTAATGTAAGGGACACTTTATTCCGCATCTTCCCCATTATGTTTTAATATTTCACTCTAAAGTCTGTGATAATCACCATTGTACAAGATTGGAGACTCCCTTAATGTGTGATTGGCTCTGGCAGGTTATTGCTTGTAGTAGTTCAATATTCCTGATCCTGGTAGTATGGATTTCCGTTTCCACCTGCTCTTTGTCAGCTCTGTTATTCATCCTATATTCAGTACAGGGAGTTTGTAACAGTTCCTTGGAAAAAAACAGATCCCCCAAAACCCTCTAGAGGGAAGTTTCTGAGCATTGACACAAAATTCCACGTACAACGCTGGTTCCATTTTCACCACATGCCTTTTCCAAAGCAAACAGTTCACTTTCTTGTTAACCGGGAGGTGTGAGGTTGCGGAGCTTTGGAGCTGTGTGAATCCCGTTGCTGTCCCAGCAGCAATGCTGTTTCCTCTCTTCTTTCCTTCCTTTTTGCTTCCTGGGGTTTTATTTTCTGTCAGAGGTCCATCCTTGTTGAATGACTGTCAAATGCTTGTGCAGGTGCAGAAGTGAAAAAGCGGTGAAGCCTGGAATCGTTGCAAGCTCTAGCGGGATCAGAGAGAGTTGATTTGAACTTGTGAGGGGGTTTGGAAAATAAGACTTTGTACACTTAGTTTTCTAAACCAAAATGGACTTTTGTTTGGGCCTCGGGAAACTGTAATGAAACCCACACATAATGTTACAGTGGGTAAACCCTGACTAAAAATAAGTAAATTGTAGCTTGACTTTGTGATTCTGAGCCATATGTTCAAGCCTTCCTCCATAATATTAGATTTCAGTCTACCAGTGACCATTGCAGTTGTCTTCAGCACTTGTTGGCATATTCGAGGATGAAAGTTAGAGTTCAAACAGACGTTGGAATTAGAGGGGACATGACTCAAGATAATTTTCTCTGAAATTACTGACCGGATGAGCAATTGCAGAACAATTCTCTAGATCATGTGGATTTTGAAAAGGAAAAAACAGGAGGTGGGTGCTTGTGTCTTTGGTAACATATTTGAAAGTGTAATAAACAGAAATTACCTGGACAGTACTCAAGAAATATTTCATAAGATCTAAGTATGTACATTCCTAAATATCATTTGCTTTTCTCACACAAATGATCTGTCTGGCCTAAAGTGCTTTGGCTTTAACCCTTAAAGTGAAGTAGGGGAGAGCATCACAGTGATTTCTTTTGGGCTGTTTTGCATGGACAAAGTGCTTTTAAATACAAGCTTTGTTCTGATGTTTTTGCCTAATATTGCTACTTTACTTTGAAAACAGATGAGAGGTTACCTTCCTGGAGTGGAGGCTCAGAGGCTGTGTGTTACTTGTGGCTTATAGGATAAGGGGTGGCCTCTTTCCTCCCCTTCCATAAAGAAATCTTGGTCTCTAGATGTAGCAGCAAGCCTTCATCGGAGTAACAGAAGTGCTGGCCTTGCTCAGTTTGCACATGCGTTTTTTCTGATACCAAAGCCATTTCAGCCATAATGTATGAAATCCTGTCACCTTGGTCCAATACAGGGAATTTGGTGGATGGGGCTGATTTTTTTTGTGGCCAGTTTGAGTGGCTCAACATTACAGAGCACACAAGAGCCTCTTTCGTCGGTGCAGGCTGTACTCTGAACCGCCTGTCCTGGGAGTGCAGACCCTTGATTACCTGGGTGGTCAGCAGTTGACGTACCACTGTCCTGCAAAACTAGGGAGGTCTACAAGAAGTCTATTTTATATTGGGGTAATAGCAGATGTGACAACTTCTCTTTTTTTCAAAAGTATACATTCCAGAAGACTTCAGCTGGTTGTTATGGATATTAGGAAGGAATGTGTTTAAACATAAAACTTTCTTTAAGATAATGTAAAATGATTGTTGTGTCACTGACTGCAAGGCAGAAAACCACCTGATGACATTGAAGGAGAGTGTGGCATAACTGCAGAGGAGGGTGGGGAAGGGGGGCAGGGATAGCCCACCAAAGCCATCGCAGTATTTCTGCAGACGGGAGACCTTTGATTCATATTGCGCAACGTCTGTCTTTGTAACTGTCATGAGCTGCCAGATCCATCTCTTCACACCTTTTGAACACAGGCAGGCGGATGAACTCCTTGATTCAACAGCTTCTTCAGCCATTCTCATTAGTGTTTTGTTAATCATTCTGACTCTGGCTTTCCTCCCCTCTCCCCTCCCAGCACTGGGGATTTCAAGGTTCAGCTTGCATAACAGGTAATAGCAGGCATTTCCTTCTCCTGTGTCGGGATATCCTGGCGCCCTTCAGTCTCTCTCTGACTGTGTTTAAAACAGACTCCAGCACAGGAAAAAAAAAAAAAGGCAAAAAAAAAAAAAAAACAACACAAAAAACCCCAGTCTAAAATTAGAAGCTTTGATAGAAGAAAGGCACACGGCTGTCCACTGTGCTGTTTGTCAATGAAACAACACATCCAAACAGGGCCAGAATGCATTTCCTCTCTGGGAAAAACAGACATGTGGAGTTTTGGGGAGGATGGGAGTGAGAGTAAAGCGGGTATCACACCGATGATCGGGGAGAACTACCAGAAGGTACCCAGAGCTACAATGACCGTGGTGTACATGAAGAGGCTGTATGGAGGTCTTGGTGTGGCGAGGCTATATATCTGATGCTTGAGGGTCTTGCTGGATCAGATGCTTTGAGAGTTACAGAACCTCTGCAGTCTCCTCCTCTTGTTTGGATTTCAGGTTCATCATCCTTAATGGGTATTTATTGCTGTGAGGACCATATTTAAATGACCTAGGCTGCATTCTCATCTTGCTGCAGCGTAAACCTGAGGTCTCCATTGGTTTATATCATTCTAAATATTCTGAGTTTTTGAAGTTGAAATGAAAATTTAAAATAAAATTGCATTACTTTATTGTAACCTGTTTACATTAATAATAATGATATATTTTTTAATCCAGTCTTGTAAGCAGCCTGAACGTTATACTCCATTAATGACAGTTTCATGCATGGATATTTTTTAGGATTGGACTCTTGGTGTAATGAATACTGAGTGACTTATTTTATGTAGTAAAAAAAGGTATTATTGCAAAATATTTACAGTTTGTTGCCATGCTGTCAGCATGGCATTGTGATGAAAACCATTTCCTCCTTTTCTCATTCATTTCTGTATACAGTCTGTGTCCATGAGAATTAGTGTGGGAGTAGCAGGCAATGTTATGAATTGACTTTGGTCTTCCTTCCTAGATGGCAGACGTATCTGTCTATCAAAATCCAACTGATGGTCATTGAGTAAAATTCAGTTAACTAAAAGCAAATAACCATGTTTCAGCAAGACTTCAAAAATTTGCTCCACCATTCTGCTCTGCTAACAAACAGTTCCTTCAGTATATTTTGTCCTGATAAATTGTGGGATTACGTTGCATCCAGTTTCTTTCTTTCATGTTTGCCTTCCTGGTTTCATAGGAAACAATAAAGGCTTGTTTTTCTTGGTTGGCAGAAGACTCCTTCTGATATACGCAAGATAAAAGCTCTATTCATGTGCTGCAGAATCTCATGGGGAGACCGTTTGAGAGACAATGAGCTTACTTTTAGATGTAGGCCTTTTTGCTCTTCTTTGTCACTTGAACGATTTATAAAGCAAGAAACTCTTTTCCGCCTGGATTTAATAGAGACTAAGCATTTTTCCATCAGTAAAAACAAGTGGACTTACTGGCAAGTTGGAACACGGCAGCTATGGCCTCCTCCCACCACTGGGTGTCCTGGGAAATGATGGGTAGCTCCATCAGGCCCAGGACGAAGATGAGCTGGCCAGCAGTCAGAGCAACAGTGGCGATGAGGTTACAGGCACGCATCATGTCAAACTGCACTAGGGAAACATAAGAAGAAAGCATAAAGTTAAAATGATACAAAATTGGGAAAAAGAAAATCCTGGCTCAGCAGGTATGTAAATTTGTCAGACCATAGAAAATGATTCTCAGACATCATTCCTCCTCCCAGCAGTCCCTTGCATCCCCCATGGTCTGATTAAGAAAAGAGTTTCTTCAGGATGTGTATTGAATCTTTCCTTCAGGTACACGGTATCCCTTAACTGTTGCTTCAGTGCAAAGCAATCTTGTATCAAACAAGCAGCTAATTTCCAAGGATGGCTCACTGGAGATGCTCGACTTTTGCCCTGGGAAGATTCTATCTATAATTAGTAACCGGAATTGTTTGGGACAGCAGTGGCGTTTGTTATGTGTTTGTGCAGCACTGGTTGAAATGGAACCTTAGTTCATAAATAGGTGTTCAAGGCCCTAAAATGATAATCTTCCTAAAGACAAATCTGTAACACCCTGATTTCTTTTCACCTAGTCCATCTGTACTGTCCTAGAAAACATCCTGTGCATGTTAATGCCAACATTTTATGGGTTTAAGGAAGCTTTGTATAGTGGATTCTTAACTTTTCCTTCTTTTAACATTTATTAATCTTTTGGATGCACTGGAGACCCTTGTATTTCTATCTGCAACGAGGGAAATGGTTACAGAATCACAATGAAGATGTCAACACTTGGCAGTTCTGAATGAGGTGCTACAGCATAATTTACATCTATAAGTAGAAAGTTACTTTTTAAAAAAATATATATATTCATATATATTTTAGTGGGTGTTGTTGTGGGTGTCTGCCATCAACCACTCAGCCAGGACAATGACACCAATGAATTATTCTACAAGGAATTAAGGGATAATCAACTGCCCTTGGCCTTATGGGTGATTTTAACTTCCCAGACATCAACTGGGAATATCATACAGTGGACACAAACGGGTCCAGGAAATTTCTGAAGCACAATGAAGATAATTTCTTGGTGCAGGTACTGAGCGAGCCGACTAGGAAAAGTGCTCTCCTAGGTTTGTAGTTCGTAAACAGAGAGGGACTCGTGGGTGAAGTGGTGATTGGTGGCTGGCTTGGTCATGGTGACTACAAAGTAGTTGAGTTTCAAATTGTTGGCAATAGGGGAAAAAATGCCAG
>VYZM01017056.1:32044-65892 GCA_013398915.1 Dromas ardeola | reverse complement strand
TTTTAGGGCCAGTGCTCTTTAGTGCTTTTAGAAATGATCTCGATGCAGGAATTGAATGTACATTAAGTAAGTTTGCTGACAATACCAAATTAGGAGGAGCTGTGGACTCCCTCGAGGGTAGAGAGGCCTTACAGAGAGTTGGGCAATCACCAACTGTATGAAATTTAACAGAGCAAGCGCTGGATTCTCAACTGGGGATGGGGTAATCTGGTTATACGTACAAACTGGGGGATGGGAGGCTGGAGAGCAGCCCCGCAGAAAGAGAACTGGGGGGTTTGGGTTGATGGCAAGTTGAATCGGAGTCAGCAGTGTGCCCTGGGATCCCAAAGGGACGGTTGTGTCCTGGGGTGCATCAAGCGCAGCATCGTGAGCCGGGCGAGGGAGGGGATTGATGCTACACTGGTGTGGCCCCACCTCGAGTGCTGTGTGCAGCTTTGGGCACCTCAGTACAAGAAGGACATCAAACTATGAGAGCGTGCCCAGAGGAGGGCGACCAAGATGGTGAAAGGCCTCGAGGGCATAACTTACAAGCAGTGGCTGAGGTCACTTGGCTTGTTGAGCCTGGAGAAGAGAAGGCTGAGGGGTGACCTCAGCCCAGTCTGCACCGTCCTTAAGGGGGGCAGCAGAGGGGGAGGTGCTGATCTCTCTCTGGTGACCAGTGAAAGGACATGCGGAAATGGAACGAAGCTGCATCAGGGGAAGTTCAGGTTGGACTTTAGGAAAAGGTTCTTCACTGAGAGGGTGGTTGGTCCCTTGAACAGGCTTCCCCGGGAAGTGGTCATGGCACCAAGCCTGTCAGAGGTCAAGGAGCGTCTGAAGGATGCTCTTAGTCATATGGTTTATTTTTAGGTAGTCCTGCAAGGAGCATGGAGTTGGACTCAATGATCCTTATGGTGGGTCCCTTCCAACTTGAGATATTCTATGATTCTATATTAAATATAAAGAATAAATGCAGAAATGGTTACAGACATAGATGTTTGGAGTCTTGGCTAGAAACCTGGTTAAAATGTGTCTCCCAGCTGGGTACTAAATGAAATACATTCATTGCAAAGTTGCGTACTTTTAGTCAGGCTTTTTTCCTACTTTTCCTGTTAACCTGGTGGATGTCCTGTTTTCATTCTTTTCCTTCCTCTCTAGCAAAAGGTGGGAATTGTAAATATCATTGTGCCACTTCACCATCTCTTGCTAATATGTCGTTGCTATTCTGAAATAGAAGCAACTGAGTGTTTAAGTTGGCATATATTAGAAAAAGAAAGACTCTGGACATGAATGTTCACCAGACTTTCAAAAGTGACTTAACTGGTTCGAAGTTTAGTGGGTGCACTGACCGCCAGAATTTGATTCATGGCATTCCAAGGAGACTCCTAAGAAGTCCAGAAAACAAAACTTGATATAAGTAAGCTAGAATAAACTTCATTGTGGTAATCGTTGAGTTAGGTCTACTTTTGTGAGTCATAAAAATGAGTTTACCCTTTATTTTCCCCTCATAGGTCATCTTTATCTTCTAGTGTTATAAGTAACAAGTCATGATTTAATTAAAATTTAATAAAATATTGTATCAGAAAGAGTTAGTTAAGAACCATAATCTGCTAAACTTTTTCAGATTGAATAAAATGTTAAGAAGATAACATATGAAGTATTTTTGGTTTTTCCTAGTGAGTTCGTCTCTGACCAGAGAGGAAGATTATTTCACTCAAAAAATTTTTTTGCTCAAAGATTTTGCGTTTAACTTTCAAACCTGTCCTTTCTAGTATTGGGAGCATTTAGATCTCTTGCCACGCTGAATGCTTACAGGTCTTGAAGCACGTTGGCTGGTAACAGAATCATATTAAGATGTCTGAGCTGTGTAAATATCAGTAAAGCTTTCAGCATTTGGAGTGCTCTTCTCTTTTTCCCCTTAAATGGACTGCTGTAATGCTTTGAGGACCAATGTTTGCTGGAGAGATAGTGCTAACTTTCAAAGGAGAAGCGTACTAAGTAAAGGGCAGGCTTGCAGCCATTATTACTGAAGTACTTTAATTTGTTCACAGAGCTATCTGTAGTGTCAAATTAAAAAAATAGTTGGTTTACAGCCATAATGCATTCTGTTGCCTTGTCTGTATATAGCATGCATGAGCTTTTTTTATTTTAAAAAGAGCCTTTTTTTATTATATACCCTCTAAATGTCTGAAGCTTATCCCAGAAATACATACTACCCCTTGACACAGAAACAAGCACCAGCTTTTTGCCTTCACTGTTATCCATGGCTTCTTTTTAACACTTAACTGAATTATAAATTATTTTGGCTTTGCCATGGATGATAGTAGGTCTAGTGTACTAAAAATAGTAATTGTATGACCATGACTCAGTTGAATTCCAAAAGAATTTGTAATAATTTAGTCTTTAAATAATGATCCTATGATCGCTGTCCTCTCTTGCAGTTGGAGAGTGCAGCAGCATGGGATGTGTGGCACTGATAATCCTTCCTGCTCTTCGTAAGAACTGCAGACTTAGGGATGCTTATTCACTGATACACTACACTCTGCAGAGAGATGTAGACGTGCAAGTGCTATTTTGCATAGCTGCTTCGTTTCACCAAAAAGAAGGTTGCACATGGTCCAGGTTGGAACCGCAACAGGATGACGATGGGTAGGATAAGGAGGAAGCAGCTGGTATGATTTCATTGAATGTGAAGACAGTTATTTTTATGGAATAAGGTATTACAAGAATTGAGTACCTTTCCATATTTCATATTAGGATATTGTTTTATTCTAACAAGTTTAATTTATAATCTGTCATCTTTTGGTTTTGTTCCAGAATTGTAATGATTCCTTGTCCTCAGAGGGGAAAAAATAAAATTTAATAATGTATAACTCCTATAAACTGCATTCTTCTTGCAGTGGAGCTTGTTAATCGTATTTAGCCTGAAAGTGCCGCTCTGCAGATGCCTGTGCTTTCTTACTCATGGCCATTGCAACTTTGCATGTTGTCAGCTCAGCACACGGTCATTCCATGTTGTGCGCACACAGCCCTAAGCGGAGCTTCTCCAACGTGAAACCTGCTGCCCCAAAAGGTGGTAGTTGTGGAAAGAGGCTCTGGCCTCTGTTTTTTGTGGACAAGCAATGGACGGCTCTGATCGGGAAAGGGAATTGAGCGTGCAATTTCAAAGCATTTCTTCCATCTCTTATAAAATTGGCTGCAGTATAGTTTTTGTAAGAGCTGTGAAATTTAGAGTTTACCTTTGTGCTCTTTTACTCTGCCTGTTGCTATTTTAAATTATATGTAAACCTGAAATTCCTCCATAGCCAGCTTCAGCCCATTCTGATGTCTTTCCTATACACTTTTTAATTAGTATGAATTTAGGATCATCTGTTCAACCACTTCAAGCATTTCTGCTTCATTTACAGTAGCCATGATCCCGCTGTAACTTTCTGTGGCCATTGCAGACTTCATCAACTTTTGTGGAATGGTTTATGTTAGCCATAGGTTGTTAAACAGGAGGTATATAATGATTATAATGTCTGCATAATTACTAGTTGCATTTTTGTTAACGATTAGCTTCAAGAATCTCTTGTCTAAGGCTTTTTGCATACCTTTCCTTCCCCTCCCTTAAGATGCAACTTGCCTCTCAAGAACTGGAAAGCCACTGAATGGCTCCAAAACTCTGCTCTAAGCAGCTGTTGTTCATCAATATAAAATGCTCGTCTTTGACTTTTTTCCTTCTGGAAGCCCATCTTGATCCCAGTTTACTCTGAGAAGTAGTTAATTCATGGGCTGGGTCTCCCGTACAGCTGGGGGTACTGGCTAATGAATTCGGCTTTGTTTAAAACACAGTGATCAGTCAAGGGTCAAAACCCAAACTCCAGGGATGAGACCAATTCAAATTCCTTGTTGTCTTGCTCACTTCCTAGACCAGATGTATCCATCTGGATTAGAAATGTTGATTTGATTTTGTTATTTGCGAGCAGCAATTCTGTTTTGTTATGTTCCATGATGGCCCCAGGGCTATTTGTGCTTTGCAGGAGTAGGTTAGTCACATTGGAGAGTAATTTGCAGTGTTTTTGGATAATGAGGAAGGATGATCTCACTGAAAAATCAGATTATGCTAATTGCTTAAAAAGTGAGGTTTTCTGCCTGTTTTCTGTCTGCATATAGGGGAAAAAACAATCACGGGTGGGAATTCAAACTTTGGAGTGATCAAAGCACAGAAACTAAATGGCCCAAGATATTTTAGTATTTGTCTAAAACTTCCCCTGAGAAATACCAGTTTTGTTGAAGAAAATTTTTAGTGCAAACCTAAGTCCAGCATCTGTAATTTAAGAAGTTACCAGCCCTGGGAAGAGTCTTATGGCTGTGCGTTACTTGCCGCACAGAAGAGCAGTGGGTCCCAACATTGCACGCCGGCGTCGCTGTTCCCCGCCTGTCAGCTGAGCCACAGGAGCTGACTGTGGGCCTGCTGCTACCGTATCCCCGCTGTGGGACACCAAATGTCTTACATCTAAAAAATGATATTTAAACTTTGTAATTAGACAGGCAGGAACTCGTTATGCTTAGCTGAAGGATACCTTAGACACCTTAGGCTGCTGCCAAGTTGAGGACATCTGTCAGTTTATCCCTACCTTAAATCTCCTGAGGAATTTTGCTTCTTTGTTTCTATCGATTATTTTGGTGTTAGACAACTACGTTAGTTGGGTTTAACTTCAGTTTTCTTTTAACCAAAAGTTACCCTTTTAGGTATCAATTTTAAAAATTACTCCAACCAGCTAGAGTTCTGAGTGTAATACCTTCTAGTCATTGACTTGCTTCTTAAACATTATTCAGTTATTAACCATTTTTCACTGTCAATATAAAAAGGCAGACTTTATAGGAGGAATTAAATGGTTGCTATGTTTATGATGAAAGGAATTTAAAAAAAAAAAGTATTCTATCAGTGTGCTTTCCTTTTTATGGTTCTTGGGTTTATTTATTGAGTATACGTTCTGAAATGTATCTGATTGTCCTCATCAATACTTAATGTTCATACGTGACTTTATTCTGAAAAGGAGGATAAATGGTTGTGTTTCTGAAATAGAGATTTCTACCTAATTATGGATGGAACTGTTAATGCTTCTTACGCTTAAGTTGCTCCATTTGTTTTTGTAAGAACGCATTTTCAGTTGCTTGTAACTTTGCTAGGCTTTATCTTCTTGGGCTGGGTGTCTGCAGGCTGAGATCATATTCTGCTGTTAAAATTTAATCTAACTAGGTCAGTAATTAGATTTTTCTCTAATATAATCAAGAGATTCTAATAGAGTACACGGTTTTCCTCTAGAACTTGACATTGTGCTGAGGTGTTATCCTGAGATAAGGAATGCATCTCCTGCTGTTCTATCAATATTCGCTCCAGTAAGCAGTCTGATAAGTCTCAGTAATACGCTGCCTTAATGGGACCATAGCTGGCAACCAAATCCCCTGAAAGCTCAGCAGTGCTCGGCACATCATGTTGTCCCAGAGCAGTGGATGTGCCACAGCACTGACTACGGCCTTCGCATGCGTTCTGCAGCCGCTCCGCTCCCCGATGCTCCAGAGCAGAGCTCCTTCTGTCCCAGCTCTCAGCCCTCGCTGGGCGGCTTCTTCCTGCCCCGCTTAACGAGGCATTTGGAAAATAAGTTACGGGTATGCCTGTGCACTAACCTCAAGGTTTGAAGCCTGCCCATGATTCAGTTTGGGCTTAGTGCATGGTTTTGTACAGCAGAGTTCTACTCTTTCTGCCTTTTGGAGTAATTTTTAAAATCCACATTATAGGGACTTCAGAAATGCAAAGCCAAGCATCCAAACATTGGGAAAAGCCAGAATAGTACACATTTACCTAAATGGGCTGATACCATTGTTTTCATGGGAGCTCTGATTCATTCAACAAATGAAATAATGCTTTGCACAAAAGCTGAAGTTCAGGCCAGCTCTCTATTAGACTTCTGTCTTGCTGACTCTTTCAGTCTTGCTGTTAGTGAAGCTGAGTTCCGACCTGGAGAACTGAATTTTGTATTAATAAATAATTTTAGAAGAAACCCTTATTTATAATTCAAAAAAATAAAATCTACTTTAGCCAAACTTTTGGCAAGTAATCGTGTGTTCGTCTTGTTTTGGATGTCAGCATTGTCAGCAAAGACCAGATGTGCAGCAGTGGTCTCTGCAGCCGCCATGGAAACCAGCGGGAGCTGCACCTTGGGTAGCAAGAGCACTATGAAAACGCAAAGTACAACTATGCTTCATCTTCCAACACAGACATAGGAGATTCAGTGCTTATTGTTAAAATAGTTAAGAGATAATAAGGATAATAAACAGAGTGTGAATTAGGAAACACATTGAAACCCTTTAAAGGCGTTTGTGAAACTAAGTAAAACAAACGCTGGCAGTAGCTCAGTTCACCTTTGCATGACTGAGATGGTGGCCAGGTTTAATTAAAGCACTGCCTCTTTGATGCAGATGTATTTTGATGGTCTGAATATATATTGCTTTTTTAAAAGTGAAACAGATTGGAATCTAGTTTTTTCTTCATCAGTTTATCACTTTCCACATGTGGATGTTGTTTGTGTGTCTTATTGTAAGGACAGGAGTTCATCCTGGAAAGCAAAGTCTCTCCCTCTCTCTTTTCTCAGTAAATCTCCGTAAGCAGCTGTATAGCTTTCAGCTGCAAGGAGTCCTCGATACATTCTGTTGCTGGATGCATATCTTAAAAATGAGAACAGTCACTTATTCTGTTTCGTTTCATCTCCTGGTTAGCATGCAATTTATGCTTTTTCCCTTAAAAATAATTTTAAAAGGGGGGGGGGAAGGAAAAAAAATCTATTTTGACACAATTAAAAGAAGGTTCTGATGGACAAACTGGTGAAATCTTCCCTTCCCTTAGGCAATTTGGAACTTTATGAGCTCATCTGAGTGTGAAACTTCATGTTTGAATAGTGAGTTGGAAAGGTATACAGATCTTGTTTGGGGAAAAGTGTGTGGTTGGGTTGGTGTTTTGTTTTTTTTTTTTTTAACAGCTTCAGTTACTTTAGGAGTGAAGACATAGCTACATCAGTTATTTTCAACATTAAAAGTGCTTATGGTTAAATGGGGACCTTCACAACTCACCATTGACACCGCTTTTATTACACAGTGATCAGTTTTAACAGGCGAGGCTGTTACATGGTTCCTATTGAGGTATGTTGTCGTCTACATGTTATGGTTTGCCTGTTTACAAACGTCAGTAGTGTATTCTGTGTTGATGGCTGTAATAAATGCATTCAGAATAATAAATGCATTCTGAAATTTTCAAAAGCTCCATAGCCATTTTCACTCAATGCTTTAATCAAATTCAAAGTCTTGATAGTGAGAGTAATCAACCATCGATTTCTCTGATAGTATTTCTGTACAATGCGTGTGAAGGTACTGTATTGAAGCATATATTATGTTCATTTTCCTATCCTGAATCCCCAAAAGTTTTGAACTTTTTCAAAATAAATACACAGTACAGTAAAATCCACATTAAAATGAGCATTCGCTCTAATTTGAAGAGCCAGACCTCTTAAAATTCACCTCTAATGGCTTCTACCATTAAATTAATTTCACTTATTTAAATATTGATCATATTGCAGAGGTTAGGAGGAGAAATCACAAGCCCCAGCTGTCTGTATTGCCTCCGTCTCTGTGTAACGGCCTGAACAGTTTACCAGGCAACCACGTATATAAGGTTTTGGGCTTTTTTCAATCTGATGGTAGTTCCTGTCTTCTCCAAATGCAATGGAGCCTCCTATCTTCATCTGTGTATTCTGAAAAAGTAACGTGTCTACAACATGCTCAGCTGCTTGACTCAGCCTGGCTTCTATCCAGCCAAATTTCAGAGGAATTCATGGACACTGGAAACGTGGTGCAAATGCGGTGGACACGGGCCACGCAAGCAAACGGCTGCTCCTTATTGCCCGGCCGAGCAGCATCCCGCCTCAGCCACTGTGTTTCATAGTGCACGTGTGTTTGCATAAATCATACATTTAGGCTGGACAGGTGCTCACATGTGGTCCCTCTGGCAGTCACATAGTCGCTTGTGATAAGCGACTCTCCCTGGCACTGGTTCTACCTCCTTGTGAGAACTTCAGTTAACCAGAGCTCTCTTGTCTGGGCATCTGTAGTTGATGTATGCTTCCCACTCTTGGGATTTTCGTTACGTTTTCTGGAGCCCTGAAGAACCAAGCAAGGTTTTTGTATCTGTATAAACCCCTCCCTATTCCTGCCTCTCCACATTGTTCAAAATGTTCTTTAGACAAAAAGGGACAGGCTGTGACCTCGGCTAATGAATAAATCAGCTCCATCTGTCCACCCAGAGATAGCCTTGTAGCACAGTAGGGCTTAAGGGCATATTTGTACCACGCAGCGCAGTTAAAAATATCTCAGCTGATTCCGAGTCATCTGGTGTGTTCAGACAGCGCAACACAGTGTTACTGGCCTGGTGCTGGGCCAGGCTGTAGGTAGCAGTGGCTTTGAGCAGGTCTGATGTGAGAGGGCATCACTGGTGGCGTAGGGAGGTGGTCTCGCTGCTCGAGGCAGCTCGCATGTCCCTGCGTGTGGCTGCATTGCTCGGCGTGCTGTGTCTGCGCAGGCACTAAGCGGGCACAAAGCTGCCTGTTGGGTACTCCAGACACACTGTCCTGCCCAAGGTATTACTAAGTGTGTGGTTCTGCTACTGGGGGCTTTTTTGGAATGGTTAAGAGATGCAGGCAAAGGAATTTTGCAACAGCTCTAAAACTGCATCTCACAGAATCATAGAATCGTCTGTGTTGTAAGGGACCTTTCAGATCATTGAGTCCAACCATCAACCCAACACTACCCAACCCACCACTACCCCACGTCCCTCAGCACCACGTCTGCCTGGCTTTTAAATACTTCCAGGGATGGCGACTCCACCACTGCCCTGGGCAACCTGTTTCAATGCTTGACAACACTTTCGGTGAAGAAATTTTTCTTAATATCCATCCTAAACCTCCCCTGTCACAACATGAGGCTGTTTCTTTTGTCCTATCAAATCTCCATAACCTTCAGCAAGTTTCTTTGCCCTCACTCAGATGACAAGAGAGTTAGGCTACCTGGCTAGGTTTCCTTGAAGTGTTCTGAAGAGAGGCCATTTGAGTTCTGGGTGAAACCTTTAAGTTTGTATCTTCTAGTGATTTGTCCGTGTTAGAAGATCTTTGATTGCTGTCCTCGTAACTGGGTTCTGATTCCCAGCATAAGCAAAGATTTCAGATCTGGTAGTTTGTTGCCACTATAAGGAGCTATCTTGCCCATCATCACACTTGTATCCCTCAACTTGTGCTAGAAGCAGGACTTAGCGGACTCCTTACATCCCTGCTTAATCCATCAGAAAAACAATCATGCAAAAAACCCTATCTCATCCCCCCCGACCCAAACCTTCCACTCCAAACCTGGGTATTTTCTTGCTGTTAGTAATTTGAACTGTCTCATAGAAGCTTTTTAGCATCACAGATGCTTGAAAGAAGGGTGCAGGAGTATGCGGCAAGAAGGAGAGAAAGCAGCGGGTGAGGACAGATGGACGGGCCCAAGGTCCCCAGCCAGGAGCAGCAAGGCTTGTGCTGGAAGAGCAGAGCTGAGGTGCCTTCCCCTAGGACCAAAGTCAGGCACAGTTCTTGGGTTGCACCTTGCTGAAATAGTTCACATTGAGACGCTTCATTTCCTTATAGTATTTTTATATCATTTACTCCTGTCCCTGGATTTCTTTTTTCCCCCTATTTCTAATCTTTTTTTTTCTCACAGTGTCTCTCTGCTGCAGCGTCTGTAATCTCCCTTGTCTTTGATGCCTCTTGGTATTTACACCAGCGGTGCTTTACTGACGCTTTAATATCCTTGATGCAGTGTTTACACCATAGGATTTGCGTGCAGAACACCTTCGTTTTCCTCTTGCTCCAGTGGT
Organism: Dromas ardeola; assembly: GCA_013398915.1. Classification (NCBI taxonomy): domain Eukaryota; kingdom Metazoa; phylum Chordata; class Aves; order Charadriiformes; family Dromadidae; genus Dromas; species Dromas ardeola. Next base: position 55,973 of record VYZM01017056.1, on the reverse strand, counting down.
CTGTGTTATGGTGAAATAATTCACACAGGTGTCCTGGTAGCGGGGAATTGGATCAGAGAGGTGTTTGGTGTGGAATTTGACTTTGTGTTTGTGGAAAGGCTTTTGGCAGACATGCGGCATCACATTGACTTCTTCTGTTCATTCCCCATGCGATCTTTTGACAGATCATTTACTATGACTTTTACCCCAAATATGCAAAACTTTAATTATTATTTGTTTCAAGATGCTGTAGTTTATTTTTAGTTTAAGCACATGCAAGTCCTGACATAATGAGCTACTTTCATAATTTTTCTTGCAAATAATTTTGCTTGGGCTATGTGTATGATGAGGGGAAAAAAAAACCACCCCAGCTTTATTGTGTCCCCTGAAAAGGAGCTTTGCCAATTATTTCGATGGGAGAAAGAGCAGGCAGTGAAAGTCGGTGAAAAATAGGATTTAAGAATGTGGTTCTCTGCCAGTGAGCGAGCCTGCTCAGGGTAGTGCTTACTTGGCTGTTATTTACGTACTACTTTTACAGAAGTCATCAGGATATGGAAAGGCAAATTCTCAAAAGGTTTTACAGTTTTTCTTTTGAACTGTGAGATAAATAACTTGCCCCCCCCCGATATGTATATGTGTATATATGTAAATATTTTTTTTATATGAGCGAGATTGTGGCCTTTTTTGCATTGCTATTGGAAGAATATATTTTCTGCTTACTGTTCTAAAAATGGCATGCAAAATACTACATGTTAACTTTCATCATTGAGGAAAGAATTTCTGTGTTCAGAATGTTACTTTTTATATGTATGTATGTACATACACACACGTACATGTCTGTCATTTATCTACAACTGACAGATGCGGATTGCCGTATATATTATTAAAATAACATGTGAATTCTTATTAGAGAAATTCTTTAAAATTACAAAGATGTGGATGCAGAATCAGGCTCATATTGACTATGTGTACAATCCAGGAAACATATTTGTCTTAAAAATATGTGCAACAGATTTGTTTCCTCCTTCGTTTGTCATGGCACAGCTGCAGAGGTGAGATTTTCTTTTAAATGCTTTATAAAGATTCAGAATCAGCCTTTTCCTTATTATTTGCTCCCAGATTAAATAGTGAATGGATGGTTTATTCCCATACAAATGAGTCATTTGGCTTCAAAGTCCTCCTTTAAATTAGAATTTTTAAGAGTGTTTGTTAGCGAATTCTTCTGGGGACTTGGTCGTGTTATAGTTATTACTTAGAAATTTGAAAATTGTCTATCGCATTTTGCTTCTGTTTGATGTAAGAAATTGCTGCCCATACAATCCTGCTATGAAACTGGTACATCTATGTCAGTCTTTCTAGCACCACCCATCTTCTGACCCGTGCACAGCAAGAAATACAAGTTTGTGTGTTTAAAATGCTGCAGGAGCCAAATTAAATATGCAGGAGCTCATTCTGGCTGTTGAATACAGAACACGTACTTCTAGAATTTGTGAATGGTATGCATGTTTTTCAAATCAGAACATGGCTTATAAATATTAATTGGGGCAGTGGTTCCAGTGATGAAGTAGCAGATATACATCAAGGTACTTTTTCAATGATCTAATCCTGTTTATAATTATATGTCATTACAAAAGTTCTTGCAATTAAGAAACAATTGTAAGTTAGGTTTAGGGCTTTATAACAGTACAGAAGTTTTCTGTTTGTGATTTATGCAGGTTTAATGTTAGCAAACGTGCAAAAAACGTTACTGCACGATTTTGTTGGAAAACATGATACGGAATGGGTCCACGTTAAAGCATTTTTTAAAAAGGCATTCCTCTCATATTTCTTTCCAGAGGGATATAAGAGACTTTGAGGAGGAGCAGGGCATTTTGCTCTTTCTCCACATTTCAAACCATAAAAAAAAAAAAATCTATCCAAAATGACTTGTGTTACTAAAGCTGCTGTCCTTCAGAGGCACCAGGGCTGTTTATAAGCGCTGTTAAAATCTCTGGAAAATCCTACTGTCTGTCAAGGTATGAAGTTTATAGGCATTTGTTCTGCTAAATTCGATTTCTTCCAGTTACAGCGTTGATTCGGCGTCAGGAAGGGCCCCCGCGGCTCACAGCCCTGGCCCCGCACCAGCTCGCCTAGCCGCCCGCCCCGCTGCTGGAGCAAACCGCTGGGCAGCGGGGCGAGCTGTGGTCACAGCCACCGTGTCCCAGGTGAACGCAGGTATTCCAAGCACAGTTCTGCTCTAGTTTGTTAATGTGTGCAGGGTCACGCTGTTAACTTTATGGATGTGATGAGTAAGGTGCACTTTTTAATTATTTAGCTTTATAATTCTCATCATTGGCTTACAGGTTTCATCTTACCCAAAAATTTTAACTAGCTCAGTTTAAGCTATATGCGTTCTTCAGATTCCACAAGTGTGAATTTGCAAAATGAGAAATACACCGTGCTAAATGATTTTCATGTTCCCAAGGTAGTATATACTATTTGTGTATTTTCACCAAGAAGAATAGTTGCATGCATTAAGGCCTATCTCAATTATACATGTTTTTACCAAAACTGTATCTGTCTTTCCCACTCCTGGCACTTCCAACAAAAGGAAGCAGAAGGGAGAAATAACTTAGCATGGCATCTACATACTTTCTTTTTTTTGGGTGGGGTGGGTTTTTTTTTTTGTTTGTTTGTTTGGTCTTTTGTTGAAATTTTATGTTATTCAGAGCAACTGTGCTTGGGGTTTAATGTACTGTGCAGGAAGGGATGTGCTTATAGCAGGAACCCAAGAGGGAACAGCGGGCGGCAGATGTCTCAAAGCTTCAGATTTACAATTCACAGATTTTTTTTTCAAAGTACATCATTCCATACACTGCTTTTGGGGTGGGAGGAGGAGGAGTTTAGTTCATCACTGGTGGACATAATTATTCTTATTTTCCCAATTTAATTTATTTGGAGATGAATGTTAAGAGATGTTCGAATTAGACAGTTAACAATGATTTTGGGACGCTCTGCTAGGCTATAAATCTCCCAGGGACCAGGTACACCATATCATTCGTGACCTAGCAGATAAGACAAGAGATTGAACTTACGTTTGACAGTGCTGCGCGACTCCTGGAACCCAGCTGACTCTGAACCCCAGCCCAGGGCTTCACACTCGCGCTCCTCCCCTTGCCCATGCCTGGCACTCGTGCTTCCACCTCCTCTGCTCTTTTCTGCCAGCCAGCACATCTTCCAGAGCCCCACGCTGCGCTTACGCCCGTCCTCCAGCGTCTGGTATACCCAGTTGGGAGTAAAGGCAGCTGCGTTGTTAAGAATAAGTGAGACCAGGGCTACCAACACAGCTGTGGCTACCAGTTTCTGGACAGTCATATCTGACTGTCAGCTCGCTGCCAGTCTCTATTTGCAGAAGACACGAGGTCTCAATCAGCTGCAGCACATTGAACTTGGACTTGAAGCAGAGGCAGCTTTGCTAGGCTGTTACGAATGGCTAGAGGACATCACCGTTCATTCTCAAAGTCAACTCCAGAGGTGTTTCTGATCAAGGAAATTAGAATTTTGCGAGGTAGGTAGGAGAATTCCATAAAATAAGAACACAAAGAAGCTTTTTTAGGTCCTTCCCAGCTCTGGCTTATCCACCTTCTTGCACTTTGATAAGTAATGCCAGTCCTGTGCGGAACTGAATGACAGGGAGGTCCATTCCTTGTGAGATGAGGCGAATCCAGAAAGAATCCAGTCTCAGGGCAGGAGAGCCTGAGCTGCTGCTGGGGCAGAGGCGGGGATGCTTGCCAGCAGCGTGCTGAGCGCGCCGAGTCCTCCAAATCAACCAGCGCTGCTCCAAAAGCCTTTTTTCCAGATGCGAACTTCAGAATATCCCGCAAACCGTGACAAATACCATTCTCTCAAAGCCAAGCCGAGGTGGAGGTGAATGCTGTCATCCCAAAGGAGCTCTGTAAGTTTGGAGTATCTGGAGGAATTTGCTGTGCCGTGTCCTTCTCTGAAGATCCGAGCTGCAAGTGCCAGGAGGGGAGAACAGCCACTGCTGCGAGGAAAAGGCCCCCCCACCTCTCCACGAAGAGGAAATGGCTGTTTTTGTGGCTGTTTTTGGTGAGCCTCAGGGCGTAGTCGACTGCAACAAACAGAGCCACTGCCACAGCAGTCAAACATTAACAGGATGTGTTTCCTGAAAGGAAGAGACTATGGAGACTTCTAAAGTTGTACCTCCTCCCCTCGGAGAGCCCCCCTCCCCGTCCCGCTCCTCCCCGTCCCGTCCCCCCCCCCTCCCCGGCACCGCAGGGCTGCTCATGGCGGGGAGCCGGGGATGAACCCCAGGGCCTCTTTAAAGGGAAAAAAAAAAAATCCCCAGCCTCAACCCTCGGAGCACCAGGTCTGCAAAAACGGATTGAGGAGAGGGATTTTTGAAACGCTTTTTACTGAAAGAAAAACAATATTGGGGTTAGCCGTTGAACAGCACGACGAAGGCGGGGTGTGGGGGGTCCCCTGGTGTCCCCCTTCCTCTCTGCAACCCCAGGAGGGAGCACGGCAGATACATAAAAAATATAAAATCTCGAGATTCTCAACCTGATAAACAAACAGACTTCGGGGCGTCTGAAAAGGCAGTTGCAAGCGTTACGATGTGAACGAAGTTGAAAATCATTGCATTGCGGCTGTGTGGGGCTGGCCCAGTCCCAAGTCCTGCTTTGCCGTGAGGCTCCACAGTGAGAAGCCTGGGCACCTCCCGCCAGTGCCCAGGGCATGGAAAAGCTTCTCCAAGCTGCTTAATAAATGTCTCTGGTCACAACCCAGTACTGAATCGACTGCCATACAGCGAGCCAGGACCACAGCACTGGTGCTGCAAAAGCAGCAGGAAAAGCAGCTCTAACAGATTTGTTGAGGACATTTCGAACTGTCCCCGAACGTGGATGTTTCCAGAGACTGAATCTCCAAATGGCTGCTCCATGTTTCCATCAGCTGCCAGAGCGGGTCCTGCCACGGGGCCGGGCCGAGGGCAGCGATCCTCGGTGGGCATTGCCTGGCTGCGGCTGCCGGCTTCCCCTGCCCCCATGGGCGTTACTGCCTGTGGATGTGCCCTTCCTTGATCTCAGCCTGTCAGCATTCTTTAGGCTGAAAAAATACTGTACAAGGTGTAGTATTAAATAGTATCTTGTGAAATACATGAGGAAAAGCTTCTTTCCTGTGAGGGTGGCAGAGCCCTGGCACAGGCTGCCCAGAGAGGTGTGGAGTCTCCATCTCTGGGGATATTCAAACCCCCCTGGACCGCGTTCCTGTGCCACCTGCTCTGGGTGACCCTGCTCTGGCAGGGGGTTGGACTTCCAACCCCTGCCATGCTGTGATTCTGTAGATGAAGGTGTGACATTCTTGTCAACAGCATGGAGAGGGAGCAGTGGAAGGTCGTGGCCGAGTACCTGCATCGCCAGGCGCTGCTCCTCTGTGCCGACCCCACTGGGGATGTTGGCACAAGAGTTCACATCAGTGTAATCAACAAAATTAGAGTAGAAACTGATTTAATTACCAGCTAAATTACTTTGCCCTTAGTCAGCAGGTCCATACTGACCCAATACACACAGGCAAACTGGTTGGAAATTTTTTGAAAGTCAACATTTTATTTTCTAAGACTCATTGCTGAGAGGGATGGAAAATATTTCAATGAAGTTCATATGCCCCTATAATTGGGTTTCAGCTATTGGCATTGAATGTACAAATCAGGCTATGAATTCACCTCTCCTCTGTGCGCTTGCTTCATTTTTAATCCTTAAATGGATTAAGCGTTAGGTACTTTGAACATCTTCATCCTCTGACCAGCAGTGTAGCATCTTTGGTTTCTTTTTTTTCCTGCGTTTGGTCATGTTTCTATACATCTCTGGGTGTAGAAGTTTCAATATAAATAAGACACTGGTGTCCGCCATTCTTCGAAAAGATTTCCTAAGAACAATGACTACGTTTTCGTATTTTATAACCCATGGATTATTTGTTATTATTTTAAGCCTGTGATTCAGCATCATACACAGGTAATGCCAGGAGAGATTTACCTTTAGGGAAAAATCTTCTACACAATCCCACATCTGCTTCTGCCCCCTCCTGTCTTTGATTTTTGTAATTTGTTGGAGTCTGAGCATGGATTTTCAGAAGGGCGCAAACTTTCTTTGCATATTACATGTAAAAAAAAATAATTGGAATTGTATTTTACAAAGACTGAACAAATCAGTCTAGTTACTTAAAACTTAGTCACATCTCTTCCTCTTTCCACAGCAATTATTTGGTGTGAGAATATTCAACCTCTTTTTTGAATTCCATCAACATAAATCTTATTCTTCCTAAGTCACACTTGTCTTTGAGTGTCTTTGGGCATCAAAGAGGTGATCTAAACATCATGGCATTAGTTTGTGGTTTGAGATATATGATACTTGAGAGATTCTTCACATTACGTTTGCAAATCCATGGAAGTCAATGAGTTGGCATTTAAGGCACCTTTCCCAGAGGAAAAAAATAAATCTCTTTCTCTCACCCAGTTGCCTCTTGTTGTGGCTGCAGGTGGGTGGGTGGCCACGTAGTGAGTTGCAGCTGGGAACGGATGCGGATGAGTCAGGTGGATCAGTTCACTGGCACATAAAACACAGGAGGTGACCCTGGGACTGGTGACAAAGTTGACCTTAGATTAGATGGTCCATCCCTCGCTGTGGTGAGGTGGTCCTCTCCGAAAAGGCGGCATGATTTTGAGTCCCTGTTGTCTCCCTGCTGTTGGGAACTGCCACATCGCAAATGATTTGTCACTTCTAGGTTTTGTAATGATGGAAATTTTCCTGGGAACCCCGGTCGGGGCTGACAGAGCAAAAAGGACAGCAGCACTGCAGTCTCCAGCCCGCCCAGGTAATGTGGGATGAGTCTGGAGAGCGAGGAGCAAGGCGAGGCGGTAGGCGTTGCTGTTGCCTGCAGTAGTTCAACAAGCACATGAGGACTTTTTTTCCCATGGCAACATTTTTGGTGGATCTTCTTGTCTGGAAGTAGCTGTTTGCTAATTGTTCCATGCTAGAGAGTGATTCTGCTCAGCGGTAGGTTAAATTACTCCATACAATTTGCGTAGCAGCTTATAAAGCATTGCGGGTCTTACTGGGTGAGAAATCAGTTATGTAAATATAATTTTACTTTAAGAATCTCATTAATTTAGGTTATATCAGATAACTAGGTGCTTCCATACTGAATTTGTCCATTTACTACCTAATAAATTCTGTTTAGAGTTGTTTATGCAGGGCATAATCTTTTTTCTATTATTTTTTAGTAGGCAAATGGCTTTTTATTAGTCTGTTCAACTAATAACAATATCTAAAGATGTAAAATTGGGGAATTCTCCAAATGAGTAGATTACACCAAGTCAAAATTAAATGAATTTTGTAAAGATCCGGAAATTTTCCTAGCCTACTTATACCAAAATGGCTCAGTTATTCATTTCTGTTACAGTTTTAATCGAATGGTTCTTGTTGGCATGTCCACAGTCAGTGACATTCTCTCTCTTCACTCAGAGATCTGGTGCTTCCGGTACAAAACAGCCCAGGAATCCTTCTGATCCTTAAAAAGAAAAAATAAATCACCTTAATGGACACTTCTCTACTGATAAATGTGCGGCAGTGTATTCAGTTGCAGTACTTGCTGCATTCCGCAGGACACTAGGGTTTTGTTTGATACAATTCACACTTCACAATAGCTTGGTGTTGATTCTGTCAGGGTAAGTTTGGGGTAAACAAAGCTACGTATTTAATGTGATATTATAGATACTGTTCTGTAAAGCCTTTGTTGCTTTATCAAATATTCTGTTTCTGCCGGGGAAGAGTTTTTAGGAATAATCTGGACAGCTTTCAATGTTTTGATAGTACATGAAAAATGCCTGACATCACAGCTCTCAGAGAAGCACTCATTTAATACGATTAACGCTATCAAGAATCTCATTGCATTGTTGCAACTTTTCATATATTATTTAGTTCCTTGTTATCTTTTAGTCCCATTGTACAGGGATAACCAGAATCCAAAAAATGCATTTTGGAAGCATCTAACATAATTTAGCTACATCAGATAAAACTTTTTTTTTTTTTCCACATCCTGAGTCTTTCCCAAGTTACAAGAAAACAGACAGTAAGCCACCAATTTTGACATTTTGAGTCTCTATTTGTTTTGCGGTGGTTTGAAGAAAAGATCAGCGTCCATTTTTATTGATGTGTTTCAGATTTCCCCTAGTGCTTCTAACCGATCCGCTTTTCGTCCCTGCTAACCGCAGGTGTCACACAGTTTGTCTCATTTGGCCATGCCCAAGCCCCCTGTAGCCATTGTGGTCCGCAGCATGATGCCCACAACCGCTCTATCAAATCACGTGTACGTAAAGTTAATCCCAAATGAATTCTCTGGTCAGAATCGCCCCCCGTTGGACATTTCTGCCAGAGGACATTATTCTAACACTTTTTTTCAGGGGTTGGAAAGCACCACTTTTAAGTTACTGAAATCCAGACAAGGGATTAACATTTGAAAAGTAGTAATAGACATTGTTAATTTTCCTTAGGAAGCAGCACCTGCTTTGTCCCATCCTTTTCCTTTGCACAGCACACAGCCCCGAGCAGCACGTAGGCAGCAGGTGGAGGCTGGGGAAGGGTGGTGCCCGCTGCCCTCCCGCCGTCTGCACTGGGGTCAGGCGCGTAGTAAACACTTGACAGTGGCTCGGCACATCCACTCAGCCGGTGAGAAATCTGCTGAGAATCTGCGCGGAATTAGTTGTGGGGGTTATTTTGTGATAGGGAAGGGAAGCTCCCTTGTCCTCTCCGAGGGTCAGCAAAAGCTCTCCAACTTGCTGGATTTATTTCCATTTTTGACAGCCCAGGTTGTGCCTGAGGCACGAGGGGACACCCGTGCAGGTAGATGGATGCATGAGGGATGTAATAATATAGTAATGATATATATAATATAGTGCTATAGGGATGCAATAATATATTATTATATACTATACATAATATAGTCGTATAGATATTATATCTTATAGATGTTATAACTTATTTTGATATTTCCCTTTACAATACAGTAGTCTTTTAAAGCAGAATGCTTAGGGAACTTCTTCAAGGAAGTGGGGCTCAAATTGAAAAGAGATTCTTTTTTTTTTCTCCTGTTCAAGATCTTTAGAGGCAAGAAACGTTCATTTTCCAAATATACTGCATTAAATAGAGGGAGAGAGATTTTGTAGTGAGATGCTTCACACATACAAATCTCCAGCACTTCTAAATAATATTCAATTTACTGGATTTTCTCTTTAAATTTGCATGCAAAATGGGCAATGAAAAATATATAGGAGCGGAACGGGTTGTGAAATCAGACTGTTAGATGCCATAAATGCAGTTTCATAGAAAAACAGATGCAAAAGATCGGATGTAAGGGACGAAAAGCTTTTTCACGAAGTAACACTTGTGCCCGGAACCACCGAGGTTTGCTCTCCGTTGGCTGAGGGCCACTGCGGTGCCGCAGGCCGGGCGCTGGGGCGCAGGCGGCCGCGGGTGCCCGTCCCTACGCCTGCTCTGCCCTGAGCTTCCAGCTTGGGCTGATGAAGTACAGATGTGAGCAGCTTTCCAGGGGGGAGAAAAGGAGGAGGAGGAGGGGAAGAACAGGAAATTCCCAGAGCATGAGCTGGGGGCAGGGTAAATCATTCCTTGGCATTTTGTGTGCAACAGTGGGGCCAGCCCTGGAAAGAAGGGTTGCTGCTGCCTTTTAGCGATGCAAGGGCAGATTCGTCTTTCTCACTGCGCTGACAGCTGTTGAGAGCCAAACCGTGGTTTTGCCTGGGGTTTCAGTGAGCCTGTGCTGCACCTCCTGGTTCTTGTTCCTGAACCCGACGTGCATTCCTTTGCCCACATTCCCGAGGGACGGCAAAATGGATGGGCAGGACTCTTGCTCTGCTGCTGGAGGTGTCCGCCTGCCAGGGAGGTCGTGCCATCCAAGGCCGAGGCTGGTCTTCCTCAGACACAGAGAAACCTGGAAGCGTGTTGCTGATGCTTCCTGTATCGTTCTCTTCTCCAAACCCATCCTTTGCCTGCCGGCCTGCCCACTCCTGCCAGCAGGCCCGCTGGCTGCCTCGCACTGAGTAATTTGCAAGGGAAATCCCTAAAAACCGGTTTGGCGCTATAAAAAGTGTCTGTTCTCGCTGATCAGCCATGGTGTGGGGAAGCTGGAGGTGCCTTTTCAGGGTGAAGGTAAAACTGAGGTCCTGGCTAAAGGTCCCCTGGTCTTTCTGTAGGAGCTGTGGGTGGATCAGTCCCAGCATCCTGGCCCTGGCCCGGGATTGGGAGCGTGGGTCCGCTACGTTGTCCCCCCGTGGTTTCGGTGAGACATGCTCCGTGCCCTTGCCCAGCCGAGGCTTGGTCGCGGTGCTCTGTGGTGGCCAACAGCTCTGCGGTTAGTGCTCCGCCAGGCTGTGAGACTGTCTGCATCTTGGGTGGGAGTGTGTTTTTGTAAAGTACTGTGGATCTCCTGCATTTCACAGGGGGGTGTTACTCTGGTAGCTTTCTAGTTTTTAAATAAGGTATAATAAACAATATATTAAAATAATAAATACAAACATAAATATATTAGTAAGTATACAATATGTGCATATGAAGATGGTCTTTGCAAGCAAATAGTATGTTGCTGTGTCAGAAATACTTAGGTACCTTAGCAGCATGATATGGAGAGTGGTGCTAAAATGAACAGTCTCTCAAAGCAGAAACAGTTTTGTAACATTTTGCTGCAGGAGGAAGATTGAAATCATACACCTTATAAGAGCAGTGTCCTTCCTGCGAGGGACATGTCTATTGGAAAGAAGCGGCCTCTGCTGCAGCTCCATATGGACCAGGGGAGAAGGTTTGGCCATGGGTCCTCCCCCATGCAGCTGATAGCTGGGAGAATGGGAACTTCTCTGTGCAGAGCAGCGCCAGGTTCTTTAGATGGAACATTCCTGCAAGAGCTTGCGGAGGGCAGAGGCAGGAGAAGGCATGGTTAGAGGGAGGCGTGTTTTCATGTTCCATGGGTACTTGTGCTGGTGGGCTGCTCTCAGCCTGTCTCTGGCTTTGGTCCCAGTACTGAATGAGTCCGTGCAAGCACTGCTGTATGGTGAACACTTCCAAATTCAGGCTTTTGTCCGGTTTGACCACAGCGCTGAATCTGGTGTGTGCTTACCATCTGCCTGGCTCACCATCTGTCGGGAAGGCAGCGCTTGCCAAAATAAATCTAAAGGCAGAGCACATCAACTGGAGATGTTTCTTGCTCTCTCTGTGTCGCACCCGAGCGGTGCCTGCTGCTGGAGCCCCTCCGGTTGGTTTTGCAAAAGTTCAGAGTGGAGGAGGGATGGGATGGCAGAGCTCCAGCTCCTCAGGGCAGAGGTACACCTGAGCGGTGCGCTGCGTTCGGTGGCGTGGGTGCCGAGGTGGCCCAGGGGCAGGCTGTGCCTGCGGCAAGGGCTCCCGAAGAGGAATCCCTGGGGCAGCAGCTCCCACCGAGTTCTGAAGTTGGCAGGAGCTGTTGCCATTCAGGAAAGCCTAATGCAGCTGACAGATGATGAGCAGCATCTTCTAGGTCCTGCTGTGTGCCTTTGCACACTGTTATCTTTTAACTTTGTATATTAAAGTACACTATTTGGTCTGGTTTCTTTCAAAAGTTTCAACTCCCTATAGTTTACAGAAGATTTCTTATCCACTCGTCTCTTCTAGCCCATGGACTCTCATTCTTCTTGCACTGAGGGAACTACGAGCTATCAAAGCTCTGAAAAATAAAGATTTTGATTCCCTTCCAGAAACCTGCTGTTAGCCGGTTTGACAAAGCACAGCGCAGGCGTGTGGTCCTTCACCCAGAGTGAAATGGCTAGTGGCAACCTCTTCTGGCATGCTACAGATTTTGGAGATCATATTTCTTTTCCTTGTGTGTAGTGAAGAGCCACCATGCCCACGCACACGAGATTTGACATTTTTTACTAATGACAGAACTCACTCTCCTTGTTTGTCAAAGCCAGGTGACAATATCCAACACGACCTAAATGTTCTTTAAAGGTGTTTTTCCTGCTTTTTTCCAGTTCCAGATACAGGCAGTGACTAGAATAAGAGAGAAACCAATTCAAAGTTTTTAAAAATTAGGATGGCCACAGCTTCCACTGCTATGCCAGCATTTCTCTGTTGAGCAGTGATGCACGGACGGGGCTGGTGCTGAGGTTTGTGTTACGGCCTTTCACTGTAGCACTGGCTGCGCGCTGTGACAGTGGCCCTGTGTCAGTGGCCCTTTTGGCTCCCCAGTCGGGGGGACTGGGAGGCGTGGGAGCAGAGCACGAGAGCAGGCTGCGTTTGAAACACGTGGACGTGCAGATGGAAGAAGTTTGGTAAAATACTCAGGCGTGCATTTTTGCTTTTCGAAACAAGGAAAACTTCTGAACTATCTGAAATTTGCCCCTGATTTATCACTTCTGAGCCTATTTAATTTTCTCTGTACTGTTTGGCCTTAATGAAGTTTATGTCACATTTTTATGTTGATTGCCTGAAAAATTTATACCAGTTGTAGTTGCAAATAAAAGATGATCTAATTGTAAGGTTAATTAGGAAAAGCATTTTTTCTCTGCCTTTCTTTATTGTATGGGTTCGACAGCACGTCGTGTCTCTTCCCGGTTAGTCACTTTCCCCTGTTTGTGCAGGGCTTTCCCACAGCAACTGGGAAGACAAAAACATTTTAATCATAGGAAAACTGGAAGGGGATTTGCTTGCAGATGCAGGACCTGAAGTGTCATTCAAACTCTTTTTTTTTTTCTGCTTTTATCATTTAGATACTTATTTTGTGCTGTGGTGATGGCTGAGAACTGTACGGCCCATACCTCCGCTGAGGTTCACACATGAAAAAAACACATATTTTATAGAATCATAGAATGGTTCGGGTTGGAAGGGACCTTAAAGATCATCTAGTTCCAACCCCCTGCCCTGGGCAGGGACACCTCCCACCAGCCCAGGTTGCTCCAAGCCCCGTCTAGCCTGGCCTTGAACCCCTCCAGGGATGGGGCAGCCACAGCTTCTCTGGGCAACCTGGGCCAGGGGCTCACCGCCCTCACAGCCAAGAATTTCTTCCTGATATCCAATCTAAATCTCCCCTCTTCCAGTTTAAAACCGTTACCCCATGTCCCATCATTACACTCCCTGATCCAGAGTCCCTCCCCATCCTTCCTGTAGGCCCCCTTCAGGTACTGGAAGGCTGCTATAAGGTCTCCCCGGAGCCTTCTCTTCTCCAGGCTGAACCCCCCCAGCTCTCTCAGCCTGTCCTCCCAGCAGAGGGGCTCCAGCCCTCCCAGCATCTTCATGGCCCTCCACTGGACCCATTCCAACAGGTCCATGCCCTTGTGATGAGGCCCCAGCGCTGGAGGCAGTACTCCAGGTGGGGTCCCACCAGAGCGGAGCAGAGGGGCAGAATCCCCCCCTCGCCCTGCTGCCCACGCTGCTGGGGATGCAGCCCAGGACGCGGGGGGTTGCTGGGCTGCCAGCACACATTGCCGGGGCGTGTTGAGCTTCTTGTCCACCAGCACCCCCAAGTCCTTCTCCTCAGGGCTGCTCTCAAGCCATTCTCTGCCCAACCTGTATTTGTGCCTGGGATTGCCCTGACCGAGGGGCAGGACCTTGCACTTGGCCTGGTTGAACTTCAACCATTTTGAATGCCTGTGGTTTCTGTTAGTCAAATATATTGCATTTATGCTGGAGAGCCTCAAATGTAAATAGGATCAACACAAATCTGTGCTTGTCACCCCATATAATGGCCAACTGCGTCGCGGTCCTGCTGAGCCCTGCTGCCTGTTGGGACCTGCCGTTCGGGAGCGCGGTGATCGGCCAGGCCCTGCCTCCCTCGTGGCGGAGGGTTTTGCAAAGTTAAGTGTAAGCTCTTTGCCCTGAGGAGTTCTCATTCTGAGCATCGCAAAGCTTTCCTGTGGGCCATTTTTAATGCAAATTTTAAATTAGACCATGATAGTTTGGTCAGTTGTTTCCTACACATTGGTCCCTGTTGTTGAGTGCAGCTACTGGGCTCCTAATGGCTGGTCCCTGGTTGAACTCTGCAGGACGGTAGCAGGACGTTTCCAGTGTAAAGTTTATGTATATAAGACTTTTCTCATCGTTTTTCTTTTGAATTCTGAGTGTCGATGTGGGGGTATTGTGAATGTCTATACGTTGCAGCTACAGCAAGAACCACAGTGATGGGTGTGTGATAAATGTTTATATATGCGCAAACATAACTGCCTTTGCTTACGCATTGGTGTACAGCAAAACCTGCAATATTTCCTTGAGGCTGTGGGCATTCAGCTTCAGAACTAACCGTTATGTCTGAGGCCTATTTCTGTTCCTCTTCAATCTTTACACAGCAACTGGAGTCGCTCTCTTACATCCAGCAAGTATCCGACATACTAATGGTTTGCCCTGTCACATTCTCCTCTTCCCTTGCATCTTCCCTGCTTAGCACCTGAGCCTTAAAGGTGACACCGTAACAGCTCTCCTTTTTTTTCCCGTTTCTCGCAGCGAGGCTGTCTGGGAGAACATGGCTCGCATGTGTGTGAAGACTCAGAGGCTCGATGTTGCCAAAATTTGCCTTGGAAAAATGGGTCACGCGAGAGGAGCCAGGGCGCTGAGGGAGGCTGAACAAGAAGCGGAGCAGGAGGCCAGAGTGGCCATGCTGGCCATTCAGCTGGGCATGCTGGTAAGCCCCACCGACCCCGTGTGCCCGGGAATGTCCACCCGCTTAACTAGGGAGGAGAATGAGAAACTGATCTTTTTTTTTTAAATGATGCAAAAACCTTGAAGGGGAGTAAAACCTATTGCCCAGTTTCCGAGAAGTGACAAAGAATAGTTCTGACAACTATTTTCCTGAAGTTGAGGTTGTCCTGGGGAAATGGACATCTCCTTCAGCATTGCGCAGCCCCGTGCTGCGCGATTCCTGCGTGACACTGAGCCGGGGAGGCTCAGCAGTCCCCTGAGCCCTTTTCCTCTTCCTCAGAGAGTAGATGAGAATGAGCGTGGCAGAATCTGATGGCTGGAAATAAGAGTACCAGGAGCCATAGCCGCCTAAGGGCAAATTAATTTGTCTGTTTTCTTAACTGCTGTACAGAATTTATATGGGAGTTTTACTCCCATATGAAAAATTGCTGAGTGAAGGAAACCACTGAACGAAGGAAACATCTTTTAGGGATGGTTTATGTGTGAAACATTAAACAGAAAACCTGTTTTCTTGGGGCATAATTTTTCCAAGCTTAATCATTCTAGGTTTGACTGGATTAAAAAAATGGATGTACTTTAAAGTATTCCAGCTAAAATGTTTCAACAAACATATTTTAAGGTCCAACATGGGAAACGCAAGTTCCATTTTGACATGTTTGTTTGTGGAGTGAAAGGCTAAAGCTGTGTTCTGGCCAAGAGTGAGGGCTGGCTTAAGGCATTTAAGCAGTGTAGGCAAAATTGATGTTTCCTGTGGGTTGGAGAGCTCTGGCGAGGCACAGCTGCTGTTGTGCTGTCCCAGGGATGCCTGCTCTCCCCCGGTCGCCCGTATTTCCATCCCGGCTTCTCCGCCGTGGGAGCAGTAACTCCTAGGTCATGCCCTTCTCCCCATAGTCTGGCGCATGGGGCGACTGTCCCTTGGACCTGTATCTGTAGCACAACCAGGCAGCAAATACACACCAAAATGGACCTTGTCTTTCCCACATGTCTTCATTGCAGGCTGACCCCACTCCCCTTGATCACCAATAGAAGTGAGGTCTAAACCAGGTTTGAGATCAGCGTTATCATGTGGATTGAAAACTGACCGGAGCGCTGTTGATTTAGATGAAGGATAAGAGCATGTATTCCACTTGGTTCGCCTTTATTTTGTGTCTTCATCAATGATCTGTAAAAAAAGCAGAGATTTTTAGCTTGGGAACCATAAAAGATCCAGGCATATGATCTGTAAAGAGGGAAAAACTGGGAAAGCAGAATTGATTAAATACCCCACAGTTCACAGGAAATCACAAATTAGAGAAAAAATAGCAAGGTGCTCTGACAGCAAAAATCTGTTTGGGGCTGCATTTGAGGAGACGCCACATCCTGGGGCTTTGATTTGATAATTTCTGTCTATGTATTTGTTGCAGCTACAGCTGGAACATTGACTTCCACCCTTAAGTCTCTCATTACCAGAAAAAAACCACTGATGAACTGGAAGAAGTTCAGAGAAAATCAATACAAATTCTTAAGCTCTTGAAAAGATTTCACAGGCAAGGAAATCTTTAAGGTGGCCAAATAATTAGAAGTTGGCTTAAAAAGGTGTTTAGCAATCTACAATTATTTTTGCTAGAGAGATAGAGTAATTATTCTGAGTTAAAGTGAAGAAGAAAAGGAAAATTCAAACTAAATGTTTGGAAAAGCTGCCTGGCAGAGAAAGCTATGAGGCTGGAAAGTGTCAATATTCCTTCTTTGGGATATTTAGATCTATTTGGAGAGGTGGAGGGGAAACGTAGCAAAAAGAATGCAGTCCTGTTGCTTTTTTTCATCTCATACAGAATCATAGTGCAGGCATCTTGCATCTCTACTTTCTGTGCTTTTTTGAATTTGAAACAATAAGAGACAGAAACTATTTTTCTGTCTTGGACAGATAATCTCAATTTACTAAATATAGTGTTCATCTGGACAGCAGTTGGGTGGAGCAGGAAAATGCTCCTTCCACGGGAGTACCTCTCAATGTGCAAAAATAGTAGTTCCAAATTTGCTTGCCCTTGCGTCAGCATCAGCAAAATCCTCCTTTTCTAATTCTGTCTTAAATTCATAGCATTTATTCCCAGGAATGGATGTCATTTGTCCATGGACAGCGTTGCTGCCTCTGAGACCTGCTCGGAGGTCCCAGGGGGTCCCCTGGCACGTAATGCCGTCTTGCCAAAACCGCTTGTGCCTGGGACCTTCTCCTGGACATCTCCTCTGGGTAGACAGTGTGGCAGTTAATGGTAGCCCCACATGAGCCGGTCTCCCCTTTCTGAAATGGTTTACGCTCCTGATGACAGCGTTTAATCGTTGATGGCTTACTCATGTCACCCCCCAGTTGATACTGTACAGTAAATGCCAGGATCTGAGTGCTTTCCTTATTTTCACATAAACATCCTGTTTCCCAGTAATGTGCTATTCCTGGCTACGTATATTTAGTTGGTTAAACCCCCTGCCTGAATTACTGTTACTTTAATTGCATTACAATGACCTGCACTAATAAACTACTCTGAAGTGCAGTGTCTGTTGTGAAGGACACCTACGAAACGCCAGTTGGAGCTGACGAGGTGTTTGTGTGCTCTCCTTCCAGGAGGATGCGGAGCGACTGTACAAGGCTTGCAAACGCTACGACCTCCTGAACAAGTTCTATCAAGCCTCAAACCAGTGGCAGAAAGCCATCGAAACAGCTGAAGCTCACGATCGGATTCACCTGCGCACCACGCACTACAACTACGCTAAGCACCTGGAGGCAACCGGAGAGCACAGCCTTGCGCTCGCCCAGTAAGCACCATCCTGCGGTACCCAGGGGACTGGGAGCCTTGTTCTTTTGTGAAGACTGGAGACAGGCTAGGAGGATGTCTGGGGATGACTACTAATAATTAATTAAAGTCTTTTCCTGTTTCTGGTGCTTTCTATCTCATGGAATGAAACCATTGTTACAGTAAACTTCCCAGCACCTTCCCAGGCTAATAAAGCTTAGCGTCAGGAAGGTTAAGTGTTGTGTCGGGTCCAGTAGTTGAACCCCACGAATATCCAATCCCGTACTTGTCTCTGGAAGACCACTGCCCTCTTTTCCTTCCTTTTCCATGACAAAACCACTTGTTTACGTCTCCTGAGAGTCCCAGACACAACTGCTGTGGCAGAATTCAGTCTGACTTGGGTGCTTCTGGCACTTGGTCCTCTCCTGTGAGTGGTGAGTCCTTAAAGAAGCCAGGGGAGGTGATTTTTTTATGTGTTGTGTTTTTTGTTTGAAATCTTGGTTTAACATGAGTTTTGCCGTATGAAGCCTCATGATGGTGATGATGATGATGATGATAATAATAGATCACTTCTGGTCAGAGTCAAAGTAGAGCTCTGATGTGATCAGACTGACCCATTAAATGATCATGGTGGGCAGGGAGGTGAGGAGAGACTCTAACAGTGGCTGGTGGCGTAAGTGCAGCGATCTCACGGTGGTAGTGAAGAGGCTGAGGTTGCCGTGGATGCCAGAAGGACCAGGCAGGATGAGGAGCCCAGGGCTCTCGCCGCCTTTTCAGCCAGTTGCCCAGGGATGTGCTTGATGTTTGGGGAGCTTTCTGGGATATTTCTTTGGGCCATCATTGGCACTTTTAAAGTATTTACTTTCCTGTTGATCACCTTGGCTCCCTGATTTCGGGTGCCTTGCCGAACCACTGAACTTTTTATTTTTGATGGTGCTGGCAGACTGCAGCTGGTCTCACCGTGAACGTAATAATACAAGTGAAGCAGTGTTACCAGTGTTGTCATGCTGCAGCTGTCGAACAACATTAAATGGATTATTTTTTTTACATGGGAAGTGAGCTTAACATGAAGGTAGTCATTTCACATCTAACACGGTCTGTTTTCTCTACAGCTATGAGAAGTCAGAGACGCATAGGTTTGAGGTACCTCGAATGCTCTCTGAAGACTTACAAGCCCTGGAGAACTATGTCAACAAGACGAAAGACAAGTCAGTGCTATGGTTGTTCTTTCTCCCTGGTGGGACTTTCAGGTCTGATATACAATTTGCAGAGAGAGCAGGGAAGGAGGAGTGTGACTCCTCTCAGGCACAAGTTCAGCCCCTGCCTGAGCCCTTACGATCCTCCTACAGCTTTTCAGAATTATGCTACCTCTCGCTCCAGAACTGTCACATTAGATATCTAGGCTGACCTCACTTATAGTGCAGGCCTTTTAACGTCATCCTTGAGCTGGGGTTAAAGCCTTGTCTGCATTCTAAAAAAACATATCGAGTCTTGAGTTCAGTATCTCTAGGAGTGAAAAATGCAGTCTCTGGCAATTCTGTTACTGGAATTAATATTGTTGCTTTTCCAGGAGCCTGTGGAAGTGGTGGGCACAGTATCTGGAGAGCCAATCAGATATGGAGTCTGCACTGAAATACTATGCGCTGGCTCAGGATTATTTTTCCCTCGTCCGTATATACTGCTTTCAGGGCAACATTCAGAAGGTAAGGCAGCCCACTCCCATCTGCTTCCAGAGACTTCTCATTCCTGGGATGGTTATGGGCACAAAGTAAAGCTGTATGATTTCCTTCTCAGGCTGCTGAAATAGCAAATGAAACGGGGAATTGGGCAGCATCATATCACTTGGCGCGGCAGTATGAGAGTCAGGATGAAATCAAGCAGGCTGTTCATTTCTACACCAGGGCCCGGGCATTTAACAATGCCATCCGCTTGTGTAAGGTATGCAAAGAGGTACATTTCTGTCCAAAAGCAAAGTAGGATTCTATCCTTTGGCAGCATACAGAATGCAAGTGGTTCGAGTTATTTGTGCCCATTCTCTCATGCAAGAAACTGCTTGCTCATGTACAGCCCACTGTGAAGATGCTCCTGGTTTCTGCCTGCATCATTAAAGATGCATCATTAAAGGCTTGGATGTACAGGACTTTATTTTCTTGTATAGCTCAAGAGAAAACTGCCTGAAATGAATTATCATCATTGCAGCTCAGAGGTACTTGGGTTGAGTTTTACACAACAGGGGGTCGATGGGCTGCTATGTGACGGTATCAAGCTGTAGGCTTGCCAGAAGGCAGAATTATGAAATCTGTTTGCTGCATGCCCAGAGCCAAATCTTTGTTTTTGAATAGGAGAACAATCTCGATGATCAGCTGATGAACCTGGCTCTTCTGAGCTCTCCCGAAGACATGATAGAGGCAGCCTGCTATTATGAGGAAAAGGGGGAGCAAATGGACAGAGCCGTCATGTTATACCACAAGGTAAATGTCTTTTTAGTAAAAAAAATACCAAGCTTTAAACAGAAATAGTTCCTACAGCAGAGGAACAGTGACTCAGTACAGTACTGATTTAATGTTCTACTACAAAAAAACTGTGGTTTTTACTATATGTACTGTTTATTAGTCATTTCTTCGTGGTGGGTAATGCTTTATTAAGCCACTTTAGGGTATCTGGTAAACTCTGCAGCATTTGTTCTAGTCTTTAAAGACTCATTCTTAATTTTGCAGGCAGGACACTTCTCCAAAGCACTGGAGCTAGCTTTTGCCACGCAGCAGTTTGGGGCCCTGCAGCTAATTGCGGAGGACCTGGATGAGAAATCAGACCCAGCTCTGCTAGCCCGCTGTTCGGATTTTTTTATTGAACATGCTCAGTATGAGAAGGCAATGGAGTTGCTGCTGACAGCCAAAAAGGTGAGTTCCAGCTTCTCTGAGCCTTCCACGTGCTGGTAAAGAGGAGCACAACATGTGTGTACGTGCGTGCATATACGGTTATCTTTGTTGGTAAACAGATAAGTGGCAACACTGGCAAGGTTTGAAGCTTCAGCTCATGCCAGCGACTCAAGGGTGGTAGCCCACTGGCTCAACTCTAAAAATGGATTCCTGACTTTTTGTCTTCTTTCTGGCTTAAAATCTGCAGATTTTGAACTCTTGGGAAAAGAAAAACTCCTACTCTCTAAATCAACATAGTTGGAGATGGGGAAATTAAAACACATCATCAGTCAAAAAACCCAATGCTGTCCCTCTTGTCATACCACCAGTGTAATTAAGGCTCTTCATTTCTCACCTAAACTGTTATGCACATCTACCTTGCCCTCATTATTGCGCTCACCAAAACGGTCCTGTACCCACTCCTCCTTAACGAGTCCTATGTCATACTTTCTTCCATGTTTTGCAAGGGTACAACAGCTCTTTTCTGGGCTAAAAGCTATTGTATATTCTACTCATAATTTGTTCCTATGTGGGAAGTAGCAACATGTTTAACAAAATCTTTTAAATGCTCGTATTCATGCCAAAAACCTTAATATGATCAGTCATGCCTAATAAATTATCTGACTCATGTCTCTGAGAACATCATGTTCTCAGAGACAAAACGGATGAATCTTCAGCGCCACACTAGCATCCTCTGAGAAAACAGGTGAGAAACAGTGGTCTTCATGGAAGAACAAATGCGATCTTAGCGAACGAAATGAGACAGCGTGCACTGGAGCAGGACGTGATGTTGGGATGCTTAACGACACAACAGTGTTCTAGACAGAGCACCCCCAGCTGCTAGCGTTTGTGCCTTCAGATTGCTCATTTCTATCGGTCACACCACAAGCAACGTGAAGTATCACAGTAGCATTTGGAAATCTCACTTTTTGGTGCTTTCTCATTTCCATTAGTACCATGAAGCTCTGCAACTTTGCCTGAAGCAGAACCTGACCATCACAGAGGAGATGGCTGAGAAGATGACGGTCTCGAAGGACTCCAAGGGCTTCTCTGAGGAGTCCCGGAGGGAGCTGTTGGAGCAAATTGCCGATTGCTGCATGAGACAAGGCAATTACCACATGGCGACCAAGAAATACACGCAAGCAGGAAACAAGCTACAGGTCAGCCTGGATAGGTAGAAAAAAAGCTGAAGAGGCTGAGCTGATTACCTTTCTAAGATGTCTCAAAACAAGGATGTTTTGAGAAGTAAATCTTGGAACAGCCTTTATACAGTAGGCTATCCAGAGGAGGCTTCCTAGCCATCTTAGCATAGCTTGGGGTTTTGCATTCACAATGATATTTTTTCCCCCTCTTTCCCCGTACCCCCCTTTCCCATTCCTAGGCTATGAAGGCACTGCTGAAATCTGGAGATACCGAGAAAATCGTCTTCTTTGCAGGAGCTTCCGGACAGAGGGAGATTTATATCATGGCAGCCAACTATCTGCAATCCCTGGATTGGCGTGAGGACCCCGAAATTATAAAGAACATCATCAGCTTCTATACTAAAGGAAGGGCCCTTGACCTGTTGGCAGGTTTCTATGAGGCGTGTGCTCAGGTACATCCCCCTTCTGTGACCGCTGAAGGGGTTTGGTTTGTTAGCTCTGGAGCAAGACTTTCATCTCATTTCTCCTCTTGCAGGTAGAAATTGATGAGTATCAGAGCTATGAGAAGGCACAAGGGGCACTGACAGAAGCATATAAGTGCCTTTCAAAAGCAAAGACTAGAAGCCCCCTGGAACAGGAAAGCAAACTAGCACATTTGCAAAGCAAGATGACCCTGATTAAGCGATTCATCCATGCTCGCAGGTGAGCTGCAGTATTTAGAGCACATGAGGTAATGACAGAACTAGCATAAAAGAAGAAAAGTTGTACTGGTGCCTGCAGTTTAACAAATAATTTGCAGACTCTCTTCAAAAAGCTGCTGTTACGTTTTTCTAGCAGAGACACCATCATGTGATTTTTTTTTTTTTTTAAGAAGTGCTGTTTACATTAGAGAGGAAAGGGTAACCCAAAATACAAGTGGATTGACTGAGGCAAGCGTAGCTCTGTCAGAAAGGCAATTGTGAAACATAACAACAGTAAAAAAAATCTCCCCCAAGCTGAACGCACTCTCCCAGGTTGTTCACAGTTTGCTTTTGCCCTTTCACTAGAGTTTACTCTGAAGATCCCAAAGAAGCAGTCAGACAGTGTGAACTTCTCCTAGCTGAACAAGATTTTGACAATGCCATCCGTCACGGCGATGTCCTGGGATTTCTGGTTGAACATTATGTACAGGCGGAGGAATTCCATATGGTAAATTATTTCTTAATTCTTACAATCTACAGAGCCCGTATTTTACATACAGCAGTGCAGCTTGGTATAGCACAGTTATCTCATACAGGAAGACCTTCCATAAGAGAGGCTTCTTTACAGGAGCTGAACTGCTCAGCAGGGTGCGGTAGACCTCAGGAACTATATCCATATTAATCTATTTGCCACTTCTTGGGACTGAAGAGAAAAAAAAAAGCTCACAGGACACAGAGCATAAATAGTGGTGGATTCTTAAACATTCCCAATTATTAGATAAGAACAGAAGGGTCTGACTGGGTACATGTCTCAGATCTTCCTGGAAACCATGCTAAGGCACATGGAAAAGCAGGAGGTGACTGGCGACAGCCAACATGGCTTCACTAAGGGCAAATCGTGTCTGACAAATTTGGTGGCCCTCTGTGATGGAGTTACAGCGCTGGTGGATAAGGCAAGAGCAACTGACATCATCTACCTGGACTTGTGCAAGGCATTTGACAGTGTCCCACACAAGATCCTTGTCTCTAAATTGGAGAGAGGTGGATTTGGAGGGATGGACCACTCGGTGCATCAGGAGTTGCACTCAGGAGTTGGATGGCCACACTGAAAGGGCTGTGGCCAGTGGCACACTGTCCAAGTGGCAACCTGTGACGAGTGGCGTTCCTCAGGTCAGTACTGGGACCAGTGCTGTTGAACGTCTTTGTCGGTGACATGGGCAGTGGGATTGAGTGCACCCTCAGCACGTTCGCCAACAACACTAAGCTGTGTGGCGCGGTCGATGCTGGAGGGAAGGGACGCCATCCGGAGGGACCTGGAGAGGTGGGCCTGTGCGAACCTCATGAGGTTCAACAAGGCCAAGTGTAGGGTCCTGCACGTGGGTGGGGGCAATCTCAAGCACAAACCCAGGCTGGGTGGAGACTGGCTGGAGAACAGTCCTGGGGAGAAGGACTTGGGGGTGTTGGTGCATGAGAAGGTTGATGCAACCCGGCGACGTGCGCTGGCAGCCCAGCAACCCCCGGCAGCCTGGGCTGCATCCCCAGCAGCGTGGGCAGCAGGGTGAGGGGGGGGATTCTGCCCCTCTGCTCCGCTTGGGGGAGACCCCCCTGCAGGGCTGCCTCCAGCGCTGGGGCACCAACAGCAGAAGGACACGGAGCTGTTGGAGCGGGGCCAGAGGAGGCCCCGGAGATGCTGGGAGGGCTGGAGCCCCTCTGCTG
>VYZM01017056.1:11048-31878 GCA_013398915.1 Dromas ardeola | reverse complement strand
AGCTGTGGCTGCCCCATCCCTGGAGGGGTTCAAGGCCAGGCTGGACGGGGCTTGGAGCAACCTGGGCTGGTGGGAGGTATCCCTGCCCAGAGTGGTGAGGGGTGGGGGGGAACTAGATGGTCTTCAAGGTCCCTTCCAACCTCAACCATTCTATGATTCTATGAATTACACTGTACTTCATTTGATGCCTGGCCAAAAAAAAATTGTTAAATTCCAGTACCTTGAGGAAACGGTGAATCACTGCAGGGCAGAAGTGTCACACACCCCCAGCGTTTGGACTAAATGGTCACCTGCTGCTATTACACCACCTAAGGATGCGAAGTGCAGGTTTCTCCAGCTGTGCTGATTAATCTTATCTTTTAGGTGGTGTTTTGACAGTGCTTCAGATATCAGAACGTAAACCCAGCCTTTGAGACCCCCTTCTTTTTTTTTTTTTAACTTTAAAAGATAGAACTGACACAAGTCGCTGTGAAAGGGCATCATTTTAGCAAAGGCTTCAACTCCTCCCTAAGCATTAGCGCCCTTCAACACCGAGCTCCTCCCCAGAGCTCAGCCCTGCACTAAGGGGATGTTTTTCACCGTCGTGCACTCCCCAGCAGTGATCTCTGTGCGTTACTTTAGGCTTACCGGTACCTGGAAGAGATGCGGAAGAGAATTCCACCCGCGAACCTGAGCTACTACGTGACTCAGCAGACCATCGAGGCAGTTCACCGAGGAGCAGGCATTCCCCTAAGCCGAACCCTGGTTTCAGAGCAGCTTCGCCACAGCAGTACGGAGAACAAGGAGGAGGAGGAGGAAGTGGCTGATGAAGTGGAGGACCCTTGACAACTTAACACTTACCCAATGCCAAGTTGACTTTAATACTAGGTCATTTATTCTGTCCTCGTTAGGGATCATATATCAGTTAATACACTGCCGCAACAAGGCTTTTTGGTTATTACCAAGAAATTTATTTTTCCTGTTTGACTGTACAAGCAACAGTATTATCTCAGACACTACATACAAAGATTCACATGTTTATCCTGTAATGAAGCAGTTCTTAGTATTTTAATAAATTTGAGGGGAAAAAAAAACACCCAAAAAGCAACAAAAGCTGCATATTGTTACTTCAGGCCTTTTTCCAAGTACAGAAAAGAGCTGAATAACTGAGGTGGAAACTCCTGAGTTGACAAAAATCTTCCAAGTACAACTTCGATCTGCTAAGGTGCAAACTGATTTGTCATTCCCGAGAAGTCAGAACTTCTGAAAACAATCTCTGTCCCATTTGGGCAGGAGCTTGGCTAAAAGGCCATCTATTCCCCTGCTGCAGGCTGAAGGGAGACTTCCCCCAGCCCCAAGCAGGGCCACGTAGGTCAGAGCTACCATTTACAACAGCCTGCACCAAAGCTCAGACCCACAGAACAGCTAGGGTGGAAGGGACCTCGAGGGGTCACCTGCTCCAGTCCTCCCTGCTCAGGCCACGTCGCTTTGCGCCAGTGAAGCTTCTTTCTCCCGGGAAGCTTCTTTTCCAAACACCACAGTTACATCAAGCTGCTCTGTACGAGTCAGATTTTTGGGATGCGACTTTCTTCCCTGGCACAAGTAGGACTGTGAGAAGTGAAGCTCAACGTAAGCAACCATGGTTCTGATCACTTGCCAGCCTGTCACCCTGCCCCAGAAAGGTGTACTGATGAAGTCACTCTCGTACATGTCACACCAGCCAGCCCTCCTGCTTCCAGTGGTTTTTCTTTTTCCCTTTTTGTGACTTGCTTAAAAACTTGGGGCGAATATGAAGTTCTTAAATTGTAGGCTTTCAGGGAAGAAGGCTGGGGGGGGGAAGACTTTAAGGCCAAAATCTGGACGTTAGTTATCCTTTAATAGAAACTTATTTCTGTACTAAGATTACATGAAAAGGATTCCTGCTTTGTTCCCATCTAACCACAGCCCAGCTCTAGCTCAAGCCTTTAAGGTTTGGCACATTTTCCAAACTTCAGTGTGGCTCTTCAGTTCTTACACCTCAGCCGTGGTGTCACTCCCTACACCGTGTCACCCCTTTGAAGAGCAGACCAGTAACTATTCCGCCAAACACTGACTGCTAGGAGACACGGCAGCCTTCGTTAAGGGCATGTCAGACTTTGCCCTGGGAGGTACGCGGCCCTCTCCAGCCCTCCTGTTTTTCTGACAAGAAGTCTGCTGTGAGATCTTCCCTGTATTTTTAGCAGAGCACTCGAACCGGCCAAGGTTATAAATAGCTGGGGGTGGGGGCTGGGGAGGTGCGGGGAGGATGGCAGTGCTGGCCTACCTTCCTGCATCTGTAACACTCTGTACCGGATAGCAATAGCTCACTAAATTGGCCTCCACTACAAAGTCCAGATGTCAAGTCAGGTTCGCTGGCTTACGGCTCTGCACCCTTCCCCCTCCTTCCTCTTCCCCAGCCAGGTGACTGCTGAAGAGGCCCCGGCAGTGCCTGCACACAGCCAGCTGGCAAGAGCAGGAGGTAAAGGTCATTTCTTTTACCCTTCAGCTAGGAAGGGACAGTTTTGAGTTTCTTTTTCAGGTTCTCCATTAGTAGCAGGTTCTGCAAGGCCAGCCTCCTGCAGTCCCCATCTGGATCTTTCTCCACCACATCTGTAAAAGAAGCGGCCACTGTTAGTTGCAAAAAATGGGAAAAATTGCCCTTCCCCTAACACTTCTCTACTGTTTCACTGGCCATCGCTGACCAGCACTAAATGCAGCAGCAAATGCGGCCATGTCTGGGCTGGACATCAGCACTCGCAGGAATTACGTTAGACCAGAAGGCAAAGATGCCCAACCTCGATCATCCCGAGCAGTGAGTTTAGCTGAGCCCTGACTGTCACATGTGAAAATGGTCAGTTCAGTCTGTGGCAGAAACAGGCAGTTGAGTTGAAACACAATTGAAAGTGTCCACCCTTGCATTCGGTGGGATAACCTCTGTGCCAGAATTTGGACTTGTGCCCTTGAGCTATACATAACCTTTCTACAGCTTATCTACTAGCTTGAATGCAGTTTGCAATTAGAAATCCACTTACTCAAAAGCCTCAAGTCTCCATTCTGGCAATTCCTGCAATTTAAACAAGTGCTCAGTGCTCCCTCCTGGAATCTGTGGTCATGCTGCCCTTCAAATGGGGGAAATGGTGCCCGGCAATAGGACAAGAGGCAATGGGTACAAACTTGAGCATAGGAAGTTCCTTCTCAACCTAAGGAGGAACTTCTTTACTTTGAGGGTGGCAGAGCACTGGAACAAGCTGCCCAGAGAGGTAGTTGAGTCTCCATCTCTGGAGGCATTCAAAACCCGCCTGGACGCGTTCCTGTGCAACCTGCTCTAAGGTGACCCTGCTCTGGCAGGGGGTTGGACTAGATGATCTCCAGACGTCCCTTCCAACCCTATGATTCTATGAAAGAAAGAGGCAGGCCCCGAATTTCAATACGTTCTCCGTTCTGAGAGATTAGTCTTCTGGTAAACTAGTAGTTCCTTCACGCTTTCTGCAGCATCTAAGGGAGGGCATGAAGCTGCTTCCAGCAGCTGTTATTTCAGGGGCCCTTAATGGCCCTGCAAAGTAAAAACCAGGATGCACGCAGGATGTCTGAGCAGGGGGAGCCTGGAAGAGCAGAGAGTCCGTGTGAGGATATCCTGTACGCACAAGCCGTGTGCTCAGAGCCCAGCACTGTCAGCCCAAACACATGACTCACTCCCATGGAGTAGGGCTATTTATAACCTCAGGGAGAGCTTCGCGATGGCATTTCCATCCTCCCTCTACAGAAGGCAAAAAGGGGGAGGCTACGAGATAGCTCAGTCCAGGCTGAAGAGCTGACAGACTGGTGTTGGCACTGTTTCCAACTGCCACGAGCGTGGACCTTGAGCTGCAGCACTGAACGGGAGGCGCAGGGCACTGAAGTATCACTCTGGTCCTCACAAAAGCCAAACTTCCCTATGACATAGCTCTACAGCGCTCGCAAGGGCTGGGGAATTCCCTCCAAGGCAGCTGCTGAGGAATCAAAGGAACTGTTTCCTAGAAATGTTTAGGTATTCCCTCCGTCCCCCGGGAAAGACGAGGCTGCTCAGTAGTAGGTCCACCATGGCATTAAGGGCAATGACAGACAAGTAGAAGGTGTATCCTCGCCTCCCTCCCAGCTGGAGTGTCCCAAAGCACCCACTAAATAGACAGTACCACGACAGTGACTGAAGAAGTTTCTTACACCACACTGCGAGCGCATCCTAACGGGGAACAGTCCTAGTTACAGCCCAAAGGCTGAAGGGCAGGAGCGGTCAGCCATATTCACATGATGAACTACAGCACTCCGCACAGGCTGCGATACCGTAACAAATGGAGCAGATTTGTACATTTCTACTAAATGCTTCGTGGATAACATTTTCTAGTTCCTCATTGTGCTTTAGCCACAGCAGGAGAAATGTAAATGCTTTAAGCTGAAACCCAAGGTGGTGACACTTGTCCTGGCCATGAGGCAGGGCAGCAGAAGGCCTGCATGCTTGACAGCTTGTCACTTTAACCCAGCTACAGCAGCAGAGCTCATACGTGACACCTCTTGCAAATCCTGGCTGGAAGAGTCACGAAGCAACAGCAAGTCCTCTCAAAACCATGATTCAGTCACAAAAGTAAGTCTCGAGTGACTGACCTCCCCTGCTGGCGCAGCCCAGCGCCTCCCTGCGACAGCGGTTTTAACAACCGCCTTACAGCAAAGAGCAAAGGCGCAGGCCAAGAAGCTGCCGTGTTTCAGGAGGCAGCTCTAGAAGGACGCGCAAGTTTTAAACTGCACTTAAATCGTATGTGACCAGATGTGGAGCTGAGTCATATTCTTCAAGGTTTCTGAACGGCTCCAAGAACAGGTTCCCCTTCCCTGTCAGACACACAACTGTGATCTTTTCCTGCTCTCATTCCCACCAGGATCTACCATGCAATTTTCATGCAAAAGCACTAAGCGTAAGGAGATGGCTATTACACTGCCTTCAGGCACAAAAAGGTGCTACTGGCTCTGTTGTCCTCCTCCTTCCAAAGATAACTCATTAAAAACAGATTACGCAGACCTTCATGCTGAAAATACATTTATAACATTCCTGGAAAGGCTTTACTTCGTAATAGCAGCGTTAACTGCAGAGACAAGCAGATTCCTCAGAGCACACCGTGTCCTGGGAAAGTGCAGTTTTTGAACCCACAAGGCAGCTCTCTTCCCTTTCAAGGGCACGGAGCTCCACAACCTGCAAGGCTCAGAGGCCGGCTGTGTCAGTGCCGCTTCCTGCCTGCTCCCCGTGGGAAGGCAACTCACCAAGAGTGAGAACAGTGAAGGAAACCAACCCAGGCAGTCACATGAGGTCGACGCTCAGAACACAGCGGGGGCTCCAGCGCCACGAAGTGCACTGCGTTATTTCCTCTTGCACTTCCAGCCACGCCTGACCCCCCACTTGCGCAGCTCCAGCCTGCCAGCACCCAAACGCTTGTGCCGCTGTAAGGTGCGTTGGGTGCAGCGTGCAAAGTCACGCGCGCTCTGTCATAGGTTGCTCTTGCCATCAGCAATCGGAAGTCAGGAGATGGGGCCATGCTCTTCTTCCTCCTATTTTTAGCACTAACAAAACCCACCTTCTGTGCACATGGTGTAAATGGGCCACACAAGCCGTGTCTGCTACCGCTGGTTAAAGTCACCGCCTGCGTGTAACAGGCAATACGATGATACTTTCTGCAGCTTCAAGAGATGGGTGCTTGCATGTTCGGACAGAGACACACAGTGTGGTCTGGTATTTGCCCTAAACTTACAAGCAAGCAATAAATATGCTTACCATGCAAATCTCTGGCGCACACCATCAGGACTTTACTACTACCATCACAGAGAGATGCTGCACAGAGACAGGACCACTAACCAGAAAAGCGCCAGCATTACACCACCACATCTTACCTCCCAGCCAGGACTGAGTCTCCAAAAGCTCTTCTATCACGTCTTCCAGGAGACGTTCTGCAGGGACACTGAGGAGCACCGAGGAGATACAGGACAAAAGACCCTGGCGCACATACCTGTTGGAGAAAGACTGAACTGGTTGGAGCCTGCAGCTTCGCGCTCTACCTTGATTTCCTCACAGCACAGGCTCTCCAGATTCAAATATTTGTGGAAGGAGGTTGTAGCGAGGTGGGAGTCGGTCTCTCTTCCTAAGTAACAGGCGATAGGACGAGAGGAAATGGCCTCAAGTTGTGCCAGCAGAGGTTTAGATTGGATATTAGGAAAAATTTCTTCACTGAAAGGGTTGTCAAACATTGGAACAGGCTGCCCAGGGCAGTGGTTGAATTACCAACCCCGGAGGTATTTAGAAGGTGGGCAGACGTGGTGCTTGGGGACATGGTTTAGTGGTGGACTTGGCACTGTTAGGTTGATGGTTGGACTCAATGATCTTAAAGGTCCCTTCCAACCTTGACGATTCTATGATTCTATAATGGCTTTTGCCATATTCCGACTGGTTTGCGTAACCACGCACCAGCTGGCAGAGAGCCCACATACGGAGCCCCTGCCATACTGTGGTGCAGGGACTCTCGCGTAATTCACAGTCCTGGACAAGTCCGAGATCAAAACAGAAAGTGGATGTTTACAGCATTTCAGCTACTTGTCTTTATTTCTTTCCAGGGCTGGACGCTGGAATCGCATCTGAAGTTTTCTGAGCTCCCTGAGTAAATATAGATGAAACTATCGCATGGATAGTTGATGAGTTTTGTCATGCGCGTCCGTAAGGACTGTACTGCCACACTAGGAGACACTACCCAAGGTTCGTATGTTGGCCTGACATGAAAGCAACGCCTTCATTACATATTCTTGCAATACTCAGTGGTAAGAACACAAGGCTGGAGGAGAGCACAGAGCTAATGCGGTGTCATTGACATTCTCATCGGGTGCTAGTCTTGGACAAAGACAAAGCATGGCTGGAGACTGGCTCACAGCTGATCTCTAAAAACGGAAGCGTACAACTACAACTCACGAGTCAGTGTGGAAACGCAGAGCCCAAACAAACTCCAGCAGCACCTTTCCCATTGCGGTAACTGCCTGCAAAACAGGATGACAAAAGCTCTGAATACCTTCCCATTCACACCACCCCACAGAACTGCGCTTTGAGGTACACTGTTGTGCACATCATGGTTACGATTAACTTTATTTTACAGATGAGGAAACTTATGCAGTAAAGTGAAATGATGTGCCCAACCTCCCACAGAAGTTGATAGCTTTTCTACCAGAAGCAGCAGAAGATACCGCAGGGGTGTCTGAATCCCACAACTCCTTTCTGACCATTTTTTCCTCAGCCCTTTTTGCAACTTCTCAGCGCACGCGGCTCAAACGTGCTGCCTGCCCCAGTGCAGCAGGCCCCAGCGCACACTGCAGGCACCTCTGAGCTCCCAGGCTGGGAGTCTCTGCTGCTCCCCGCAAGCTCATGCAGCATTTCTTACCACGGTGTTAACAGCCAAGTACATCAGGATGGCTAACGCGTGGACCAGTCTTCCAAGGACAAAGTGATCTTCCCCCAGGAGATCAAATGTCGTCAAAGGCCTGCAAGTGCAAGATACACAGTCCCGTAGCAGCGAGAAGGCTGGTCAGTGCATGTTTGGAACAGTCAGGGTGGTTACGCAGGGTGAACTGTCCCCAACAAGCCTGAATCCCTAAAACAGCAGTCATTATACAACCATTCCCAGCTTAACACAGGCCACAGCTGTTTGTTCTCATCTTTGCTCCCAGGCCAGTAACATCCCCTAGTCTACAGCAGGTCTCACTCATTCTGCCAACAGTCTTTACTTAGAAACAACCGTTTGCAAAAGCTACACCACTGCCATACTAGAAACAAACCATTAAGACTGGTATGACAAGAATCGTGATTCTCATGGAGTCTATTACTCAGCCCACCTTAGGTGAGCAAAGACTTGAGTGATTGACAACAAACGTGGTCACAGTCCAGATGACAGCCCCAAACCTGAGACAGAATTAACTTAACTGCAGTCTGAGTTCTGCAGTTTGGTGTGAACCTCCCAAGGTGGAGGGTCAGCCAAGACAACTGCTGTACTGCCAAAATCATCCGCCTCGGTACCTGCTGACAGGTTATTCTTCATAACGTATCTTCGCTTCTGCAGAGTCTTACATATTCCTGCCCAACAAGACTTCACAGGGTACGTCCCAGAGACCACAACCCTCTCCAAGCTTTATGCAGGAGCCAGGCACCAGTGTGGCGTCACTGGACTCCCCCGCAGCCTCTGGGCATTAGCCCGCTGCTCCGAGGCGAGCAGAACACACAGAACAAGCTGCCTCTGGCAGCTGCCAGGCCCACGTCCCAAGGTGTTCACACTCACCTGTCAAAGTGCTGAATCAATGGAAAAAAGAAGTGCCCAGCAACAGAATTGAACTCATTTGGGCCGGAAGCCCGTTCCACTTGAGACCGACCCTGTCCAAGAGAAAAATGAAGTCTAGACACAAGATGCAGCACCCGACTCTTCCCCTTCACCGGACGCTCAAGACTACGAGTCCCTTGCAGCCACTGTCGGGCACTGCTCGCTGTACGCCTACGAGTACTGGTTTCCAGACTGGGTGACTCACTTCCCGCTTCAGATCCTCTCATACATATAAGTATTTCAGTATAATACAGCTCAGTACTGTCGGGTTAGAGATAAGAAATAAGAACAGGCAAGGGATAGAGGAGTTTTGGAAAGCAAGTTCTCCAGGATGAACCACAGGGGGGCTGCGGGAACTAGGAAACTGCCATCGATTTACCTCCCTGAAAAACAGGCAGGCTGGGAGAGCCCAGCCCAGAGGCAGCTGGTCTGATGGAGGAGGCTCTGGGATCCGCGCGGTGCAGTCACAGCTCCCTGCAGCGGCCAGACAAGCTCAGAGCAGCAACAATTATCCCTTAACGCAAGGCAAGGAGTTCGAGGTTTATTTTCCTCTCCCTGCCAGGTACTCTGCACCAAAAGATTCAGCCAGATGCTAAGATAAATTTGTATTTGAAGTCATACAATCTTTCCTTTGGGTTGGGCAGGTATTGGGACAGGTATTTTGCTCTTTCCAGACAGAGCGACAGCAACTCCTAGCGTCTCTATTTTTGCTGGATTTGACATTAGTTTGTTTCTGCCCTGGCCTCACCGTAGCAAATCTCCGAGTCTTGCTTTTGATCCTCTCATCAACAATTCTTCTCCAGTCCTTAGAGCTGTCACTTCCAGGAAGAAGCTGGATATAAGGTTTTTGGACATCAGAATGCTTGGTCTTCCCATGGGATTTGGGACAGGACAGCTCCTGAGCGGCCAAAACCAATACCTAGATGAAAACGAGGGAGGTTCTGTTAAAAAGAGGTAATCCCTGTACTAGGGAACAATAACAACAGATACCTGCACCCAAACTGATAGGAACAGCAAGGCGGGAAGGCACAACAGGCTTAGAACGCAGATCAGCAAGGTCACTGACGCCCAGCCAGCCACACGGCTCTGAGGTACTGACCACACGTGGTCACTTAGCCCTGAAACACAAGGGTGGCTCCTCCTTCAGACACGGTGATGGAGATAACATAGAAGGAGTCCGGGAAGACCGCTGTCTTTCAGAAACTGAACATAGAACAGACTGATGGCACGTTAGAAGACAGTGGCTTCTCCTAAGCAAATGACCACCGTATGTTTTGCATTCTGTGGGGAAGGACTGCTGTGTAATGGGAGTGTAGCAGCGTTACGAACAAGAGCGGAATGCCAGGCACAAATACTAACATAAGAGATTCCCATGCCTCTGCCTCCTCCTACGAGGGATAAAAGGTAACCCCATTACATCTCAGGGAATCAGCACTAGTGCAACAAAGACACAAGGGAAGGGGGAAGAAAAGAGCAAAGCACTTACATCGAGAATGTCCACGCGCTGACGAAGACTGTAGTTCAGAGAGTAGAACTGGGAGGTCAAATACTTTGCTACCTGTACAGAAAAATCAAGGCGTAACGAACACAAACCCAGACTGGAAACGGCCTTCCCACTCACTCTAAAAGCACTCCATTTCAGGAGAAATGGGCAAATAGGGGAAACACAGACCCTTCCGTTTCTAGATTCTCACAAAGAAGTAAATGACAAATGAGACTTTGCCTTTCTTCTCTCCCTCCTATGCAGAAGTACCCAAACAACTGCCAGGGCAGCTTTGGCACTTTGAAGGAGACCTTACTGCGGCCTTTCAATACTTAAATGGAGCTTGTAAGAAAGATGGAGAGAAACTTTTTACCAGGGCTTGTATTGGTAGGATGAGGGGTAAAGGTTTTAAACTGCCAGAGGATAGATCTGGACATAAGGAAGAAATTCTTTACTCTGAGGGTGGTGAGACACTGAACAGGTTGCCCAGAGAAGCTGTGAATGCCCCACCGTAGGAAGTGTTCAAGGTCAGGTTGGACGGGGCTTGGAGCAACCACATCCAGGGAGGGTTGGAAGCAGATGATCTTTGAAGGTCCCTTCCAACCCAAACCATTCCGTGATTCTATGATTACAATCACCAGTCAAGTCTTCTTCTAGAGAAGCCCTTTGTGTCTCAGCTTCCCTCTACGTGAAACAACCTCCCTTCAGTGAACAAGTCCTTATCTAATTTACCTTGTCAGGTATACTCATACTAACCGTCTCCAAACAGTTCCTCCAGTCCCTTACAGCTCTGGCGCATTTCTCTTTCCTGTTGTTTCAGTCACCTGTTGCAGATTCTTCAGTACATAGCCCGTCTCTGCATAAATGCTGTCAGACGTGAACTAGCTATTCTACCACACTCTGATAGCTGTTTCTATCAAGCTAGCTGCTTAAATTTTTGCCTCAATTGGAAAAAGGAAAGCAGTAAGAGGGACTCACAGGTATTGGATCTGCGGTTAAAATAGCTACTTGAGCTCTCTGACGGAGCTCCACAAAGCCTTCAATGCAGGTCTTCTCCTCCAGATGCAATACTATTTTTGCCAGCTCCACGCTAACCTGCTCAAAATACGAAAAAAGGAATCAAATCCCTGCAGGTGCTTTCTTTCTCACAGGATTTACACAGCAGCATCCATTTTCCATTTCCAATGTTTAAGCAAAGACAACGAGGGTATGGAATACAGGCAACGTGTCCATTACTCAGGAGGGAGAGAAAACACAATAAGCGAAATGCCATCGAGACAGATTTCTCAAAACACTGACAAACCCCTACGCTGATTCCTCTGTCCACATTCACTTTTGCTTTTTGGACAAGTGTGGCATCATGAGGTGGGAGGACTTGTGACTGTAAGTAATCGGATGAAGGGCACAGTACCACAGCCAAAGCCCATCCAGCTCAGCGTCTGATGAGCAGCAACAGATTGCACATTGTCTACCAGACTACAAACGCCCCTTCCCTTCCTCAGCTGGAAGAGGCCTGCATCTCTGCCACCTGCAAGTGTTCACTAACAAGTGGTGGTGAGCACTCATCACACCGCTGACCTTGTCCCGAGTTCCTCTCACCTGAGCTTTCCAGCTTGACCAGTACAATCCAACCACTCCCTCTGGAGGACATTATGCTTGTGCAAGCAAATAGAGAAAGTCCATTTGATTTCATCCCCCTTTTTATTGGGGAATAACAATTAAGTCTCAAATCAAAATCAACTAAATCCAAAATTAAGATCAATTGGTCTGTGGAATTTGTGGTTGCTCTGTAAACTACGTTTCTAATGATTTTTCTGCCCAGCACAAAGCGTGGAGCTTCCTCACGCTACTGGCAAGTGCTACCTGCAATGCATTTCATTTTCAGCACTGGAGCTGCTGAATGCCATACTGCTGCCAGCACCTTTGCTTGCTGCTTTTTTCCTCTGTGCCCTGCAGCCTCACACACACTAGCCTGGCCTGCTGCTCTGTTGGCATGTTTAGTCTCCTCACGAGGGCAAAGGCATAACTCCTGTATCACAGCCCACTGGTAACTTAGCTCATACTACTTCACCTCTCTCGCTGCTGCCGGATTCTTTCGAACCAAGCTCTCAAGAGCCATGACCGTAGCTTCCCATTTGTCCACATCTTCAGAACTCGTCAGGACTGAAGGGAATCAAAAGACAAACAAAAGCTCTTATTGGAATGGTTGTGCTTGGGCATATACCCCCAACTTTCTTCTGCCGATAGCATGTCTTGTTATAGGCAGGTATCACTGACTCAGCGCATGACCGACATTAGGAACTACATTGAAACTACTCAGAAATTGCAGTTCAACACTTGAGCCCAGGTTACTGAAATCCTACTGCTTCTTCAAATTAGCTCAGAAAAAAATAAACCTACACAGAGATCACTCTCCCAAAACCAGTAAGAAACAGATAAAGACTCAGCCCAAAATCTCCTACCTTCAATACAGTCCCGGATATACACAGGAGCCTTAGTCTTTAGTTCTTTATCCTCTGACATGTCATAAGGGATGAGATCATCATCACTGTAAAAGGAATAAAAGTAGGAGTTGGACCATGGGGCACAGACGTTCTTCCTTCCCCAGCTATCCACACAAAAGGGAAAGAACCAGCACAGACATTCTCGTAACGCTGTCACTCTTGTGTCATCAGCAGCACTGCTGACGCCAAGCCCGAAAGGGCTCCTCAGGAAGTTCTATCAATTACTCTGAAGCTCAGTGAAAGAGCACTTCTGTAACCGGATCTGGTCAAGTGCAGGAAGGAGTCAGGTGACCCAGAGACTAGAAGCCAAGTCTTGAGATCTCTTTATAAATTGGCAAGTGACAGAATAAGACAGGTCCGTTATTAAAATGGGTAGATACATATCCAGAATTCCAGGAAACATGCATCTAACTTAAATGGAATAAATACAATGGATGTACGTGACATGGGAATTGCTCAAATTATTGACTAACACACTCGAGTGCGATTTCCTACACAAAGTCCTATTCTGCTGCACACCACTCAGCTGGACAAGGTCAGAAAGCACAAGATTTGCCAAAAATGCAACTACCGATAGGTCCCTTCTCCCCTCTTAAGAACCTGCCATTTATTTTCCATCTCCTGCCAGTTTCTTGCCCCTTACCTATCAAGCTCAGCATCCGACTCCTCCTCTGGCTTCACAGCGGCTGCTGGATGTGATTTCTTGTTACCTTCCAACACCCCTGGCAGTGCAGCATCTGCCTTCTCATTCCTGCTTTGAGGAACAAGAAGCATTAAAACCAACAAAGTAACAGTACTTATTCACAAGCAAGAAACCACCCACACCATCAACCTTCCTGCTGAAGAAGAACAGCAGATAATTATTTCTGCTGCAGTCTCCCACCTAGACTGGCCAACACAAGGAGCAAAGTCCTGGGAAGGAGAATGAGGCGAGGGGAGAAAAGAAGCAGAATCTCTTAACAGAAGAGCAATGGATAACAAAAATTAAGCTAGCTAATTTGCTGTGTTCCCCCTGCACTAACCTGTACCTAGGACTGCTAAGGAAAGCCTAAGTGTGATAACTGGTTCACACTGGTCCGCACCGTATTTGAAGCTGTGAATGAAACTGAACAAACGGGGAAGAAGCATCTTTAACCATTGCTAGTGGGATGCATACAATAATGGAGAAATTTTTTTCTGTACCTATTTCTGTGGACGTTGGCACGTCCTTTCAACTCTCTGCTTCTCAAGTACTGGCTATGCTGATTATGCCCCTAAAACAGGAGCAATAAATCTTCCGTATTTCAATGGAGCGCTGGACCGCTTCATTTACTAATAACATGAAGCGCGTGGTTCATCTGCTGATAAAACTAAGTGCTTCAAAGGCTGAGAGCCTCATCAGATGCTATGGAAGTTGAGAGCACCAGAGAACCAGCCTTTGGACTGACAGACGTGCTAGATTTTTGTTACTGATGGATGGGCTGGGGGCACATGGCCCAAATGCCAGATTTCCCAGACGCGAACAGAAAGGCCCATTTGATTCTACCCCGGCGGCACATAAGACCCCTAGAAACTGCAGCGTGGTTTCAGCACATGCAGCTATCAAGCAAGCAATTTTAATACACACCACCATTTGAATTATGAATTTAACATAACTACACTGCATTGTAAGCGTAAGGTGCATTATAATGCTTAAGAATATGGAAGACATCTTGAATACTGCATACAGTTCTAGCGTGTAACTCAAAAAAAGGTATGGAGAAGAGCAAAACATGGCATGGAGATGAACGGTAGCAATATCTTACTCATCATCTGGAGGGCTGGGGACAACACAGAATGGTGGAGTCTGCACCAGAAGGGACTTCAATTCTCTTGCTTCATCATCTTCTTCATACTAGACAATCAGAATAACTGTTACTGCACTATCTGATTGCAAATACGCCCAGCATTCAACATCTGACCCTTCTACTGTGTGCAAACGAAGACTGAATCACGAGCAGATCAACCCACGCAAATCCCATTTCTTTCTTTCGCTGTGCTGCCAGCACTGACGTATTTATACTGTAGAGCGACCCATGCCACATGTAATCTTTGTCCCTGTAATTAACAGTAGTTCCTGATCAGACCTTGCCTGAATGTTATTTACAATCTTTAAAAAATTCAATAAAAGGCCATGCGACATGAGGGGTGATGCAGGTTTTTTAAAGAATTAATGTGATTTCATCACATAATTCTTACAAGCTCTACTGGAAATAGCAGAGCATATATCCCCATGTCAATTTTGAAAATCTCAACTTGGAGCAGGACTTCCCACCAGGTCAGGGACTGAATGTTCACCGCTGGTTTAGGTTTGACGTTCCCTCTCAGCTTCCATGGGTCAGACTCCAATTCCCTCATTTAATGTGATAATCCTCTAGTAATCCTTTATTATCACCAGTTTACCCTGAACTTTGTCATCACTTTACACTCTTCAGGTCACTTTCAGGCCCCTGGCTATTTCCTATACAATTGGTTTTTGTAAACACATAGCCTCTCTTTTTGAAAGTGTTGCTGCCTTTCCTTGTTTCCAGGTAAGTGTTAGAACTTGCTATAATGCCCTGGATCATCTAGTTTAAAGCTTCTATTTCCTCTAAGCCCTGCACACCACACATAAATTTCAGTAACCTTCACCTGAAACTTCAGGACGGGCCCATCAGTGTTTATTTTTGAACTAATGCTCTCTGCCACAATCATTCCCAGGCGCCGTATTTGTGGCAGATTGCTGTCCAAGTGGCATTTCACACCCTCCATCACGCTTGTGAGAAGCTCTGGAGAAAAACCAAACAGTTCATGAAACAACGACAGAAACAAACATCCATCTTTACGTCGGTTCTCTGAGAGCGCATCTTTAGCCACTCGCTACCCAGTAACGGGCAGAAATACAGGAAGGGCCCATGCAGTTGCGCCTTCTCTTTCTGCAGTGGCAGTATCGCCCTTCAGCACCAACATAACAAGCCATGCTTTGTCACGGGGTTCAAAGTCAACAAAACATTACAATATATTCTAGATCTTGAATATTTCTGTTTTCACCGAAACAAAAAATGATGGTAAGTCAAGACAATCTTCAGCTTTTTAGAGTTCTTCAAAGCCACGTAAGTCAAAAGCTACAAATTCTGACCAGTACAAGAGTCACAGAGGGAGAAATTTCCCTCGCCACCTAAGCTGAACGGGCAGGTAACACCTGTATTTCTCAGCCCACAGAGAACGATGGTTGCCAGCTTTACCAGGCAGGTTTACTGCTGTTAGACTGACCTCCTTCAACTGTGAAAAGCTTATCTTTTCAGCAGCTGTCAGATAAAAAACAGATTATAAAACTACAGTAAAGTTAGTAAATAACAAGTCATTTATTCACCTAAAGAAGAACTAATTCTAGAATGAAACAGGTCTTGTAAGTCAGCCTTCCCCCCCACCCCGCCCCCGCTCCAAAAGCCAGACACAGAGAGAAGTAACTCTAGACATTTTTTCTGAAATGTTTTTATTACAACAGAAACAGAAATTTTGGCCCAGGACCCCAGTCTGCTACGCACTGCATGAACACAGAATAGGAGGCCCTTACTGGCCACCCACTGTCCCTGCTCACCTCACACTGGGGGGAGCAGAACGCCACGGAAGAATGCACACGGATAGTCAGAGCCCAACCAAAGAGCTTTTTATCCTTGGTGTACTTTCCCCAACCCCTTCGAAGCCTTTCTCGTGCTCCAACAGTAAGCCTATAAATAGCAAATCACACCATTCCTCTAACCAGAGTCAATCCTTGTTTTCCTGTGACAAAAGTTAAGGGTTCCTAAATCACTGCTCAGGTGAACTGAGAACCTTAGTTCAGAGATATGCTTCTCCAATTTCGTAATTTAATTCTATGCACTTGGAATTATGTAAGTCCCAAGATGAAGATGGGACAATTTTGTTTATCCACAGATCAAAACAAGGTGTTTTTCCACTCACAGCCAGACCTTCTGTTACACAAATCTATCCCCTGCTTCTCCCACTGCCTCACCTTGTCTGCAGCTCTCGATTTCAGGCTCCTTCAGGTGGGAGAGGCAGATAAGGATGGCCTTGCTAATATACTGCTGCTGCTCAGGCGGAGAGTGTTTCACAGCACTGCTGCTGCCCCAGGTCTCCAACAGCTCTTTCAGCACCTGAATCGGAAAACTCAAGTTGGCTTGAAACAGATCCTCTCTACACACGAGTAACCTTCTTTTGGAAGCACATTTCAAAAATGTGCTTTCATACAGAACGCTATATATTCTGATGTTCAGTTTGTTCGTCTTCATGCTTCCCAGTGAACTTCACACTCCCTGCAAACGGGGCTAACCTTGTATTTCAGGGCCCAAACCGTACTGTGTTTGACCAACTGAGAACCCTACACCACCTTTGTTTAACATATTGTCAAATATAATGGGGTTTTTTGTATCTAAAAGGGATAATTACAAGCAGAGCAATACATACTATTGTCAAAAAACAATATGATATCATATGGTGTAACATGGTTTTAGTCCAATCCTATATACCTGCCAGTACTTGCAGATAATCAGAGTAACAGAACATGTAGCCAGTGCAAAAAAACCCATAAAAATTGCCAAAACAGTAGAGATTTCCAGAGATACAGATTTCCTGGAAGTTCCATCACACTGCTGACTTGGACAGGGAAAATATCTGCATCCCCACCGAGGAGAAGGTAGATGAGAATGATTCTGAAGCATCAGCCATTTGGCATACAGACAGGTCTCAACCAACTTCGTCGGTTGCTGCCATCTGCCCAGCCACACGAATAGGGGATGACAGAGGAAGCTGGGAAGGATGGAGGACATGGGACGTCAGAATCCAAGCCTCGTCTGTTTTGCTACTTGGAAGACAATTTCCCAATTAAATACGAAAAACTAGCGCCAGCAGCGCAGAAAGTCTTCTATTTGCATATCACAGTTTACTTGTGCTACGGTGGGGCTTCCCTTACTCTCATGAACAGTAACAAAAGCGCCTTATGAGAAGTACCAAAGCTGTGCGCCCCACAGACACACGTACATGCACACAGTACAATTTTTTCCATCAGATACCTCACCAACAACGTTACTTAACCTTACTTTGATCAATAAGGCACGCCGAAGGCTATCCAGGGCCAGGTAGCCAAGGAGGTTCTGTAGCACTGCAGCCTGCAATAAAACCACAAGTCTTGCTTTAACTGGGCACAAAGCTGTCATCCAGCAACAGCAAGCGTGCATTTTTACTACATCAGACTTTTCATGCTAAGGGACTGGTTGGCAACATTCAGAGACAGAGAAGTAAGCAAATTTAAAAAAAAAAAAAAAAAAACCAACCAAACACACACACGCAGTTGCTGATGAAATACATCGAAAAACAGGACAGAAATTCAGTACAGTATTTTTACCATCAAAAGCAGATCAGCACAGTCCCAGGCAAACATGGAACACGAAGCCTAGAGAACATCCCTCACAAACAACACCACAAGCCACAGAACGCTTCCTAATACCCTGTGACAAACTTAGGTGCACAGGAAAAAAAAAAAAAAGTCAAAATAATCCCAGTCCTTGTCTCATCTTTTCAATCTAAGTCTTATCCCTCAGGGTGGGTCATGGCTTCTTCAGTCTCTCCTTTCAGATTCTAAATCAACTAGATGTCTCCGGCTCCCCAGAACACCGAAATCACGTGCAAATAACCGTTTGGTTCCAGAAAGAGAGTACGGTAATTATGCTAATGGCCATCACCCCCCAGAGAGCACATGAATCCTGTGATTTCAAAGCAACTGTTTAGCACTCCCTCTTCATTATGTTCAGCTGAGGGGATGTAAGTGAACAGCTGCACAGCTCAGGTACGTGTGGAGAGACTATTTCAGAACGAAGAGTTAAACCTTATCCAAGAAGACTTGGAGCTCAGCTACAAAAAGCATCGGCACTTGGGAAAAACAGGCGTTAACTACATCGCCGTTCAACGCGGAGTCCTTACCGTGTGGCCATACTGCAAGAGCAGCATCTTCTGTGTCACCACAAACTGAGCTTTCTTGTTTTTCACAACCAGGTTCCCCAGCAACCTGGACAAGACATCTGCCCTAGCAAGACAGGTCAATAGCAGAACATTAGGAATCCATGTAATTACTGTCATGCTGCCACTAACCACAGAAAATTCGCCAGCAGCTACTTGCAACAAAGTCTCTAAAACGCCTCTAAACTTTAAGAGTGAGTCAGTAATTGCAAAGAACGTTTTCACTTGTTTTTTCACTGCACATCACAACACAGATCTTTAAGGAATGGTGCAGGTTCTACCTGAGAGCGGACAATCAACTACTTTACCCTTAGAGTCTCTCAGGAAATGGCACTGTGAGAAACCACCTACACAAACACACACGCGCCAGCATCTTTCAGAAACCAATTCTGCAAGTATTTGTGAAAGAATCCCAGTCTTTGCTCTGCATCAGGGAGGAAAGCAGAATTCTTACCTGGGTGCTGTCTGGACAAAACCAAGGACCACTGCTTCCATCCAGCGGTCTGGTACACATTCAACCAGTCGCCAGCATATTCTTTGCCAGATGCAGTCTGACTTGGTGAGATCCGTTAGGCGGGGTACCAAAACGCTCAGGATTTCCTCTGAAGTGGAAGGGAAAACAGGTAACTACACCAGATGGACAGAACTGGTGCAACGGTGCTCAAGGTCAGCCTGCAAATTTCAAGATCCTTACAAAATGACGAAATACAACGTACAGTTTGCACTTCTAAATTGCTCCTGTGGTAAGAACTAACCTAAGCAGCCCAAGGAACTTGCGAGTATTCCTCATCACGGTAAACACCTAGAAAGTCTTCCCTGTTCTTCCCCAGCCCCGTTAACTACTTCTGCATTCAGTGGCTTCAAAGTCCTAAGCAAAGCCAGACTGAAGGCTCCTCACGTGAGAGAGCCATTACACACGAGCAGAGGTTTATGCTGGTATTTAGAAGGCACTTTCAGACCACTGGATGAAAAGCACTAGAAGAGCATTTAATAGTTATGCCCCAAATGGCAGGATGAGAAGGCTAATAACCTCAGCCATTTTTGAGAGAAGGATGGATCACGTTCACGTGAGCTGACAGAAAAGCGTCGACAGCTATCAGATACATCGTTGAGTACCCCCAGAAGGCAGAGAGCAGCCTGTACTCACAAACTCACTCAACTCACAAAGCCCCCAAAATATTAATCGGTCAGTCTCCCACTCCCTCTGCTGATCACCGTCACAGCCATCCTTCCGTACTAATGCAGTAAAACAGACCTTCCCCCTCCCCAAAATAGTATTGTAAAACACTCACTTTGTCTCCCATGAACGCATACCTTCCCCAGGACGTGAGAAACAAAAGAGATGGAGCAATCCAAGCCACCTGGGGTGAAAGAGACACAAGCTTACCAAGAGCATCACCAGCATCCTCCAAACAACCTTCAGAAGGAGGCGCACACACTTCT
Organism: Dromas ardeola; assembly: GCA_013398915.1. NCBI lineage: Eukaryota > Metazoa > Chordata > Aves > Charadriiformes > Dromadidae > Dromas > Dromas ardeola. The sequence goes on along the minus strand of VYZM01017056.1, from coordinate 12,070 downwards.
ACAAGTACGGAAGCCTGAAAACACCGATTAACTTTTTCTCTTCAAGCATTATCTCCTCCTCCCTCCAGCATCTGTCTTTGGGTACAAAGTGGCACCCAATACTACTTACGCACAGCGAGAGTCAGAAGACTGAAGTAGCTCAGTCCCACTTTAACGCAATGGTAGTGAAGCCACGGGTTTATTCAATACTGTTTAAACCTTCCATACAACTCCTCCAGCACAGACCAAGCGACCGCAACGCCGCTTTGCCATAGATGACGCTATTTAACAGCTTGTGGGACTGCAGCTTTCGGCGGGGCTTTAAAACGCCTCAGCCTTCTTCTCCGCTGCCGGTATCTTACGCTTCCCAGCCCGACGGCCGCACGCCGGGCTCCGCAGCCCCCGCCGTCCGGCTCTCAAACACCGGCCCCGGGGGCCGGCGCACAAAAGGCTCCTGCAGAAGAGCTGTCTGTACCGCGCAGCCCTCCCGCAGTCCTACCTCGTAGAGAATCCGAGATCTTCTGCAGCACCTGGATAACCGCAGCGCCCAGCAGCGGGAAGTAGCTCTGCGGGAAGAAGACGGGCGGGTTCCTCCCCCGCAGCCCGTTGCTGACGCGGTCGGGCAGACACGCGATGCGGCCGAGCAGCGCCTCCTGCAGCTCGGGCGAGCCGGCCGGCGCCTGGCAGAGCTCCCACAGCAGCGCCGCGACGCGCCCCTCCTGCAGGAACCGCTCCAGCACCTCCGCCGCCTCCCGCGCGCACCTGGGGCAGGAACGACGGCGGTGAGGGCCGGCGCCTCCGCCCCGGGACGGAACCCGCGCCCGCTGTGGCTCTCCTGCCGCCCTCTCACCGCTGCAACGCCGCTGCCCCGCCACGCGGAATTTTAATCAAAACCTAATCCAAACCAAAGCGATTTTAATCTCTCGGTATCTCCAGTCTCCTCAGCTCCTAACGCTTCGGAAGACGCCACCAGCACGGCTGGGCAGCGGCGCTGGAAGCGGCTGTGACACAGAGCGACCCAGGACTCCCCGCGCCCACCCTCC
>VYZM01017056.1:0-10700 GCA_013398915.1 Dromas ardeola | reverse complement strand
CCGGGCCCGCCGCCATGGCGCCGAGGCGTCCGCGCGGGGACACCGCTCCCGCCCGCCCGCGGCGGCAGCCAATGGGCGGCGCCGGCCGGCGTGACGCTGGAGCTAAGCACCGCCCACGCGGGCCTTAAAGAGACAGGTGCCCCGGGCGGGGGGAGCCCTCCGGCGGGAGGGGGCAGCGCTGGTCTTACCCTAAAATTGCCCCAAAAGGGCAGGTGCCGGCCTCAGCGCGCCTGCGCGGGGCAAGGCGAGGGAGAAGGGAGCGAGGCAGGCCGGTTCCTCTCAACCCTACTGCTTTATTCAATAGGCGCTCATCCTACACAAGTACAAACACAACATGGCCCAAAAGGCTACAAAGTGATACAAAACAAAACAAAAATCTGTATAGTATTGACTGTACAACAGGGGGTAAATTCTTTGCCTTTCCCTATGTGAAGCCCAGGTAATGCCGCCAGCGTGGCAGACCCCCGCCTCCCCCTCTGCCCCGCAGTCTCCAGGGGCTGACGCGCAGCCGCCTGACCCAGATCGGTAACAGCAGAAGCACTCACACCATCTCCCTGGGGGGTTGCATATGACATTTTTACCAAAACCCTTTAAGAAAACGTGAAAGAAATCACTTATGGGGGCAGCTACAAACCAGTTCTTAAGATTTCCAGCTTCTTTTCTAAAGTATCACGTCCAGTGGGCTGGACCGTGGCAATCGCCTGGTTATATGCGTTACAGAAGAGCATAATCTGCAGAAAGAGCGCACTCTGCAGAAACTAACAATCTGTTTGGGGATTGGAATAAAGCGACAACTCGGTATTTAAATCTCGGGCAGATCTGGATTCCAGCTGCTCTGAAAAATCCTGTGCTGGCACCTAGCAATCAAGTTAAATGCCTCCCTGCCTTACTACACAGGGTTTCTGAAATAGCTCAAGATTTACATGCTCATCTGTACAGCGTGCTAAGCGGTTAGAATTCACCAAGCAGCAGCCTGCTAACTGGAGAAAGAGAGGCTGTGACATCTTTCCTTCCCTTTACCTGGAAAAGATGTTTTCACAGCCTTCAAAATCAAAGCCATTTTTAAATAATTTCAATTCAATGCCAGGAAACTAGAAGCCCCACAGCAAAGGCTGTCTACTGGCCGGGAACTGTCGCTCTTTCCTCTTAGGTTGCCTTCACTGCCAGGATTATTTCTCTCTCTCTCTCACTCCTCCTCACCCAGACCCATTATAAAAAAAAGGTACAATATTTAGTCTGATGGGATTTAAGTTAAAAAATAAAAAGCTGTCCAGTCTTTTTGCTTTATCGTGAGGAGTTTGAGCTGGAGCGGCTGCGATGGCGCCTTCGGCCAGGAGATCTGGATCTTGATCGCCGGCGAACAGGGGATCTACGCCGAGGAGACCGGGACCTGACAGAGAGAAAGAGAAAGCTGTCATTACGAGACGAGAGCAACAGGTTCCAGTAATCTGTCAGCTCATCTACCAACTTTTCAAAATCACTTCCCTACCTCCCTCCAAAAACCCCTCACGTGCTGTAGTAAAACAGCTTCAGCAGAATACAGCCCACTCCAGAGAGGAAAACAGCAACTCAAACACTGACCACACAGGAAGAATATTCTGGCTACTCTCCCTCTGCTTCAGGAAGTTGAAAGAATGTTTAATAACCAAAGGACAGACAAGAATTTTGTCTTCTTCCTCAAGCAAAAGCAGCTCACGTTCATTTTACATCAGATTCTCCTTCACCTGAAAGGTCAGCTTTGACTCCTGAAATACCTGATATTCAGGGAAAGGATTGAACATAAGCCCTTTCAAACCCCAGGGACATTTCTTAAAGGAAGTCTAACTCTAAAGAAATAGTTAAGATTTAAGGTTTTCAGTACTACTATCAATCTGTACAGCCACCAGTATGACACCGAGGTTACAGGCACAGAGTATCAGCAGAGCCTGAACAGGATAATAAGAGTTAGACTAGGCAAGAACACAAACAACGAGGAGGGAATGCCAAATCTAGCTTTTGCCAGACCTCAGTAAAAGTTATATTTAAACAAGGACTAAGGGGCAGTGGATCCTGTGCCACATTAACAAGTTCTCACTTTTAAACCTGTAGTTTGTAAGCAATCCAGTGGCTCAAACGGGAGCGGCTTTTACCAGTGACAAGAGTCTATGCAGACTTCCAAGCCCATCTAGATGCTGAGGAAGACTCCGAAAGACTTATCATCTGAGCACGTTCAGGCAGCCCCAAATTGCACAACGGGCACATGCATGTCAGGTGACACCCTGGGGTCAGTGCACTCCGCTTGCCCGATGCAGAAGGACTGCTTTTTGGTCATAGAAATAAAGGAGGGAGGTGCAAGGGCTTCAGGAAAGCAAATGGCTGGAGCAGGCTGGCAAAAGCATTCTGCCAGCCACAAGTCCATTCCCACTTCACCTGGAAGCGTTGGTGCAGAAGGGACTCAGGGATCAGGCTGAAAAGCATGTGACATTTCTGACTGACTGTGCGGGGTGTAGACCAGAGCAGGTCACCCTGGCGCTAAGGAGTTAAGAAGTACAATCCTGGTTCAACTAATGCCCAAAAGTCATGTCGAGGGGAAAGTCAAGTCCAACAGGACTGAATCGTCCCCATGCCCCCCCGAGTCTTTCGGCGATCAAGCGTTGTTACACTGAGAAGGAAATACAAATCGTCACAGCTCTCACCTTCTCCTCATGCGAGGGGGTGACCTGCGCCACATGGGTGGTGGCGGCAGCATCCTCCTGGGGGGGCTAAAGCGTCTGGGAGGTGGCCTAGGTCGTGGTGCCAGCACAGCTGTGGCAGTGATCTCCTGACCATCAATCTGGCCTTTTTAGGGAATCAGAGAAAAAAGTAGTAGTAAGTATTTTCCAAGACTAACACCTACATATCACATTACTGCAACTCACAGCTTCATCACAAGCAACTGAAGCGTGAGTCAGCCTACAGTCCTATTTCCCCCACCCGCTCAGGAGTTATTCTGACAAAGTCCGCACATACAGTAGACTACTTAACCTAATCTCCCATCAAATTGCAGTTCAGATGTTAACCAGGAAAGATTTTTCACAAACACTTAAAGATTTTTATTACTGTTTGTTTTGAAAAAAATAAGTTTTAATAGTTCTGTGATTTTTTGGATCTGTCCCGAACCACATAAAAGCCAAAGCCATTTGGTCTGAAAACAAGCAGTATTTCAGATCAGTTCCCCAAAGGCTTCCCCATCACCTCTAACTCATTTTCAGGTCAAACTCTTCTGCTCCAGAGATTTTTAAAAGCTGCTTCCTTGCAGCATTTGATACCTACCTCCATCCATGTGTTTCAGGGCTTTCTCAGCATCGTCTGGGTTCTCAAACTCCACATAAGCGTAACCTTTAGAGAGGTGTGGATTTAGCCTGTCAACTGGCATGTCAATCATTTTAATCTTTCCATAAGTGGAAAAAATTTCCATGATGTGATCCTGCAGAGAAAGGGCAAGACTTAAGGGCACAGACCACGCTTACTGACCAGGATTCAAGCTGTACGCAGCGCTAGATTAGCTTTAAATCAATGCTATGGTCAGGAAGAGACATTTCATTGGCCAGACGTGGAAAGGAATACCACTGCTTTCTGTACCGCTGTCCTTGGACTGTTCCAAACCTTCAGTTCTAGCAGCATTACTCCCACATGTCAACACTGGCTACAAAAACACAATGGATGTAAAAATTCTCTTGGGGATCTGAAAAGGGAACTTATGCCTTCAGTTGAAAACTCTTAAGGTAAAATTTTTATTATTTAAAAAAAAAATAAATACATAAAGCATCTTTTTCAGCACCCTAAACCTTTTACTTCTGAAGACCTTTAAACCACATTCTAGCAAAGACAACTCCAGCCAGTCCAGCTCTCTTCAGATTCTTTATCAAGAACCTCCAGGTATTCCTAATGCCTCCAAGATAATTTCCGCTATTGTCCCAACTTCTACAATTTTCTTCCCAGTAAAGCAAGATACAAGGTCTGGGATAGTGAGAAAGCAGACAGACCTCTTAAGCACTACACAGTCTCAAAAGCCTGCCTGCGCTGCACTTGACTCTACGTAAAATCCTACCAAAATTTTCCTCACCAATTAATTTGGACACAAAGCAGGAATTTGCAACAGCTTGGCAGCACTCTAGCAACAAAAAAAGTTTTGAGAGCTTTAAAAGCCACTCACACGTCCTCACAGAAGACATGCAAGTTTGATATTACAGGGGAGCACGCCATTACCTTGGTCACGTTTCTAGTGAGCCTTCCAACATGCACTTTTGTAGGTCTGGGTGATGGGCTCCGCCTCTTCCGCTCCTTTTCATCTCTCTTGGGTGGCTTGGACCTGATTTTGACAACAGAAAATGGTTACAGTTTTCAGGCAACATACAAAACAAAACCAAGAAGTCACTCATTATCACATGATAAAAAAGTACCATTTTTCTTGGGAGGTCATCTTTTTTCTTAAGTTACAGATTAGGAAGTGCTGGGGCGGTGGCGTTCCACTTAGAAACACCTCAGGACTTGCATTTCCCTTGTCTGCTTTTGCTTTAGAACATTCTGGAATTTGAGAGCCTTTTTTTTTGTGAGTTTTCAACTAGGTTTCAACTGCAACTAGGTAACAGACACAAAATTTAGCAAACATTTCTTCAAAGTTGTTGGCCATAATTAACGAATTTCCCAGTTGTTACAACAAAAAACATTCTTTGCCTCAACAATTAAAGAGGCAAAATGAGGACATAAACACCAAAGCACACCACAGCCAGGCAAAGTAATGCATTCAATGGTTTGTGTTTCTGTGTCTTCTGTTCACTACAGAGGTCCAGAAATGTCACAGTTAAAAAAACTCTTTAAGTAGCTACATAGCACAATTTCATTGTAGTTTGATTGGTGGTTTGGGTTTGTTTTTGTTTTTTTTTTTTTTTTTTTTTTTTTTTTTTTTTTTTTTTTTTTTTTAAAAACCCACAACTGGAAGGTAATTTTAATCTGTAAAAAATTCAGTATGCAGAAAAGTTATATTTATTCTTCTTCTTAATCTTACTGTCCATAAACTGAGGGATATACTAAAAAAACCCCACACTAGCTTATAAGAATCCAGCAGATCTTATCAGCCTTCAGCACCTTACCTACAGAACTATCCACAGGAAAATCTGTATGGACACTAACGTAGTTTGATTCCCACCCTTACAGGAAAGTGCTTCCTTTTCCCCTCCTCCCATTTTATTTTTGTATACGTAAGAATATACATTTACATATGCATACACACATATACCGCTTTCAGCCCTGACTTTTCTGATAGTCTTGGCTGTAATTCACAGGAATCAAAGAGCTTTACTCTATCTAGTGTCCATATAGTCCCATATTATTAGGGAAACATTGATTAAAACTGCCTCTACAAAATACAATATTTAAAATCACTCTTTAAAATGAGGTTTTTAATCTCTCTTCCTATAGGACATATGTTTTGATTGCAAGCAAAAGAAGCACATCCATTCTAACAAAATTCAGATCTCCAAGTTATGGAGAAAGAAAAAAAATCTATTCTGATCATAATCTTGTATTCTACATGGAAATTAACCTCCCACATGGCAATTTCTAGAAGGCAAATAAAACTTACTTGGAGCGGGAGCGCCTCCTGTTGTCATGTCTCCGCCGAGACGGACTTGGAGATCCAGAGGAGCTGCTAGAACTGGAACTGCGTGAAGTGCTGGAGCTCCCAGAGCGGCTTGAGGCAGAAGAGGAGCTAGAGCCACTGCTAGAACCAGTGCTGGAACTGGACCCTGAACTGGAAGTTGAGCTGGAACGGGATCTGTTGGGGGCAGTGGAGGGAATAAAAATGAGTGGAGTACTCAGAAAAAGAACGGCTGAAAAAATTCTGCTAACTATGGAGCGAGCAGCTTTGAGTTAGAACAATGAAAACTAAGGGTCCACAGCTCATTAGAAAGCCAAAGGAAATTCATACCTAAGAAAACCCCTAAAACCCCCTAAGTTAGGCAAAACTGCCCTGTGACTAACACAACACAAGCTTTCAATGAGTCCATGACACAGGGAATGAAACGTACCAGAAATCAAGCTGGTGGTTTCTGAGAACACGGTGATTTGTTACTACCTGTAAAAGCAACTACCTGGTACTGCTGCTCCCACTGGAAGCACTGCGTCTTTTGCGTGTCTTGTCTCGACCACGATCCTTTTCACCAGATTCCTTAGTGGCTCCTTTATCCTTGGACCGGTCCTTTGATTTCTCTTCAGACCTATCCTTGCGCTTGGTTGGTGAGGGAGCCCTTCAAGAACAAAAGGCAGAAGACATTGTTTAATAGCAAAAAAAATTACAAACAACAAAAACCCCATACCCAAACACAGAACAGAACAGCAACACAAAACACTGAACTTCAAATGTAACTCAAGATCACCATAACTGCGGAGTTAAAGCATTAGTCAAGTTTGGAGTTTTTAGAAAAAGGAAAAATATTTCACATTACAGAGCAGCTTTGAGGAAGACAGAGCATATAGAAATTCTCACACATAGAAATTCACACAAAAAGAGGTACATTTCCAATTCCTCACCCTCACTGGGAGAACCCTAGTACCCTGTAACATCCCCAGTTTTGTTAAGCCTAGAAAATTCGGACAGAATGATTACCTAGTGTTGGATTTTTTATTATTTTCTTTGAGTCCTAGCAAACTCTTCTTTTTCAATCCTGATAACTCCATTTCCCCTTCGGAGGCGTCCAAAGCAGCACCGAATGGGCCTCACTTATCTCAAATCTCACTTCTAACTCCTCGATTCTGAGAACCGATCCCTAATCGAGTGCAATAAACTCCAAAGAACAGCCTAGTGACAAGATAAAAGGGTTTAGAAACAAGAAATTAACAAAGAAGCATAAAACAGCAAGCCCGCTTTGCAACAATGGCAGCACACTGGGCATCAACCGACTTCTACAGAGTACTTCAGTTACCTGTACTAGTACAGGGCCGTTAACGGCCGGCCTCTGTGCCGGCTCACGCTGGCGCCGCGCGCCTCATGTAAAAGTCTGCATCCAGGTTTAAAGCTATCATTTTGCCATTCTCAGAAGTACAAAGGACCTTAATTATCCAACCAAAAGAGTGGCAGACAGAGGACATCCTTTTTCTCTGCAAGATGTACATGCAGCTCGTGCCTCTTGACAACAGCCTTATCTCCAGAGGAGTGAGCACTGTTTTTCGCCCAAGCCAATTTGTGCCATACAGCACATATTTGTCAGGAAGAAAGGGTTGTTGAGAACAACACCCCCCACTGAATTATGGCTGCTCTCAGCCTCAACAAGCTGCTTCCAAATCTCTGTCAGCCTTGGAAAGGCTAGATTGGAGAGCCCAGTTTGCTGCACTGCTGCAACAGCAGATCCCACTTTAACTTCTTAGCAGAAAGTCTAAACGGGATTCTCACCTCATCTAGCCCCAACCGGGTCCCTTTTTACTCTAGATCTAAAAGGAGACAAATTTAACACCCCACTATTTAACACTGGGCATTAGTTGAATTCCAGATGTTTCGCATGAGAGGGCTGCATCCATCACATATTCTGCGATGTCTGAACATGTTGTTGCATTCTGACTATTCCACATGTGTTGTTTAACGCCTGCATTACAAAGCTGCCTCCAACGTATGTTTTAACAACCACTAAGGCTGTGGCAGATTTGGCTTGCTGTAACATCCATTATCTATCTATGAATGAAACATTAAGGAAACGGAAGAGAGAGCAGAAGCGTGTCTGAACTGCCAGGCTTATCTGAAGTGGCACTGAATATTCACAGTACTGCATGATGTTGGAAACATCTCTATCTCCACACGCGTCACAGGCAAAATTAGTTAACAAGCAAAAAACCTCTCCAGCTCAGTGCATCCAACATCGTTGTTGCTTCTATGCTTCTGGTGTCAGATTCTGGTAAGCAATTACTTAATTCTCTAAACTGCAACTAAATTTATGTTTGGAAGAGATCGCTTCTAAACAGTTGAATTTGCTTTCCTGATTTTCAGCTTCACAGTTTTCCCTAGTACAACAACTCCAAAAAGCCACACCACTACACCTCCAAACCCAGCTCTCTGCAGATCAAGAAACACCCACACCTTTTTGCATGGAGAACAGGAAACTCATAGCACAAATACGACACTGGCAGGGCTCACTGGAAGAGGACATGCCTTCTCTAACACCAGTGGCGGTAAGAAGACAGTCCACGGACTGTTCCACAGGTGCTGCAAACACGACTATGAAAAGCAAGCCTGAGTATGTCTCCCAGCTGTATGACATTTCTAACCAGCTCTATGTCTCTCACAGAAAGTGTGAGGGGGCTGCAGTTCAAAAACTGAAAGCCACTGCATGAGACCAGCTGAGTCACTTGGAAGAACAGAATAGACAAATTTCTGGACTTAGAAGACCAAGTCATCTTACAAGACTCGTCATCTTCCTTTCCCACCTTTCTTCTAATTATACCACAGTCAGGTTTGTGTTATCTCTTCCTACACACCGATTTCTCTTGCATCTGTGGACTATCACAGTGATGATGCTATCAGCTCGGCCATGCAAAACTATCTATTATCATTTGATAACTGGCTCTGGTTTTACCTCTACTGGAAGGAGGGAAGAGAGAGAACCCAGATGAAGACCAGCACGCGCTTTGCTGTTATCTAGCCCACTGCTGGAGTAGTAGGTAATACTTCAGTTAAACAGCTACCACTCCAGCACCACTCCACAGGACAGGCACTTACCAGACAAATCAGCCATATGTTCATACACTGAGCAAAATTCCACACGGTGATACATGCAGCATTTAAGCAGCCTCCAAACTAAACAGTGTTTTCTCTCCATCAAAATCATAGAATCACAGAATGGTGTGGGTTGGAAGGGGCCTTAAAGATCATCCAATGCCACTCCCTGCAATGTGCCCTTGTGGCCAAGAAGGTCAATGGCATCCTGGGGTGCATCAAGAAGAGTGTGGCCAGCAGGTGGAGGGAGGTCATCCTCCCCCTCTACTCTGCCTTGGTGAGGCCACACCTGGAGTACTGTGTCCAGTTCTGGGCTCCCCAGCTCAAGAAGGACAGGGAACTGCTGTAGAGGGTGCAGCATAGGGCTACCAAGATGATTAGGGGACTGGAACACCTCTCTTATGAGGAAAGACTGAGGGAATTGGGTCTGTTTAGTCTGGAAAAGAGANGTACAAATACTTAAAGGGTGGGTGTCAGGAGGATGGGGCCAGGCTCTTTTCAATGGTGCCCGGCAATAGGACAAGAGGCAATGGGTACAAACTTGAGCATAGGAAGTTCCATCTCAACATGAGGAGGAACTTCTTTACTTTGAGGGTGGCAGAGCACTGGAACAAGCTGCCCAGAGAGGTGGTTGAGTCTCCATCTCTGGAGACACTCAAAACCCGCCTGGACGCGTTCCTGTGCAACCTGCTCTAACGTGACTCTGCTCTGGCAAGGGGGTTGGACTAGATGATCTCCAGAGGTCCCTTCCAACCCTATGATTCTATGGCCTTGAACCCCTCCAGGGATGGGGCAGCCACAGCTTCTCTGGGCAACCTGCGCCAGGGGCTCACCGCCCTCACAGCACAGAATTTCTGCCTCAGATCTCATCTCAATCTCCCCTCTTCCAGTTTAAAACCCTTCCCCCTCATCCCATGGCTCCCCTCCCTGACCCAGAGTCCCTCCCCAGCTTTCCTGGAGCCCCTTGAGGGACTGGAAGGGGCTGGAAGGTCTCCCCGGAGCCTTCTCTTCTCCAGGCTGAACCCCCCCAGCTCTCTCAGCCTGTCCTCACAGCAGAGGGGCTCCAGCCCTCCCAGCATCTCCGGGGCCTCCTCTGGCCCCGCTCCAATGGCTCTGTGTCCTTCTGCTGTTGGTGCCCCAGAGCTGGGGGCAGCACTGCAGGGGGGTCTCCCTTGAGCGGAGCAGAGGGGCAGAATCCCCACGCCCTCACCCTGCTGCCCATGCTTCTTTTATATATGTACCTTTCTCAAGAACGCCACTTGCCTAGCTTACTTCAGTTGGAAGCCTCAGTCTAAGAGACGCAGCCTGTGGGCAATTTCACCTCTAAGTGTTCAGACATTCACTGGAAGATGTAGAAAGAATAAAATCATGGCTTTCACGCAAGGGCGTCTAACAAGGCATTTCTAAGCAACACACAATCTTTCCTACAATCAGAAAAACCTCTCAATCCCTACGAAGTCAGTGTTTTTGCAGCACCCACCCCAAACCAGAAAGTCTAGGTGCAATCCACAAAGGCCAAACATTCATTTCACACACACACACCCCTCTCTGCTTTAAAGAGTCGCCTTGCACTCTTAGAGAGCAGCAAAGGAAGCAAACTCCGCTCTCCCGCGGACTTCCTGCACGACTACAGGCAAGTCCTTTAAGGGCAGTTTGCTTCAGATCCTCATTTGCAAAATGGGCATGAGATTCCTCCTGTGAGGAGAGGGTTCAACGCTTGGCAGTTCTTTGCAAAGTTACGGCCGCTCGCCCAAGCTAACTACAGCGCGCAGGGCCGGAGGAGCGCCGGGGCAGCCAGCTCCGCGTCCCGGTTCGCACGCCGTGGGGTACGTTACGGCGCCGGGCGGACCGAGGCCTCGTCGCTGCTGACCGCACCGTACGTGTCGCCATACTACGAGCGAAGCCGAGGCGCGGGCTGAGGAACAGGGAGAGAAAAGCACAGACCAAGCACAGAGTCGGTTCAGAGCAGAGCCCGCAC
>VYZM01017054.1:660438-687634 GCA_013398915.1 Dromas ardeola | reverse complement strand
TGTTCTTACTCATAACTACTCTTTCGTCTTTTGAGTGTGCTATTTTACCAGGCTCTTCACAATGCAGGTGTACTGGTTACATGCTTAACTTGGTTGAATAGAGAAAAAAAAATGTTTTGGCTAAGGGGGAAACCTTTTTTTTTTTTTTTTTTTCATTTTATTTTATCTGCCTTTTAAAAATAATTGGTGAGAAGCTGTAAATCTTTTCAGTTAAAAAAATTAAAAAGTGGAGTATTTTAAAAACACTTTCAGGAGACAGCCTGTAAGCACTGCCTATGTTCTCACTGCGTAGGAGATGCANCGGAGGTGGTGGTAGGTTGGTGCCTGTCTTTCTCTTCCTTTCCCACCTTTTCCCCCAATCTCTACTACAGAACAGTAAGTCCAGTATTTTTGTTTGTGGTCTTCAACTGATTTGTCTTACTCCTTTTTCTATTTACCTTTTCCCAGACCATGATACTTTTTTGTTTCAAGGCACAGTTAATGTCATGATAAATAAGTTTTGGAAAAAAAGAAAACAAAGGATTACAGCTGGTTAATGTATGGGTTGTAACTAAAATTCTACTCTTAAAAAACCCTCATAGTCCTAGTATTTGTAAGGACTATTTCACAAAGTAAGCCCTTTTTTTTTTTTTTAAGCCAGTGGCATGACTGTAAGTTATGGTGCCCTAAGTCCACATAAAGATCAGGCTCTGGATAGAAATATGGATTAATAGTTTGGACTGAATGGAAAACTAGAAAAGAGCAGAGAATAGCATTGAATAAATGAGCAGACTAAATGATTGTACTTCATTTTATAAGAGCCATGGTGTCTTGCTGTGGAGTAGAAAGTGCTATTACTTATTCAAAACAGTGAGTTAATCCAGGGATAGAATAATTTGAGATTTGCTTTTATTGGTCTGAGTTGGAAATTAAATACACTTTATATTATCTCTTTTTCCAAATGACCCAAAATACAGGGTGTTCATTTTGACCGTGCATGTCCATTTTCTTTAATGCATTGGTCTTTCTTGATTTCTTACTATGTGATTCACTGTTGCAGTGTGTATTTTTCTCAAGTTCCATCCAGTATTCAACTCAAGATATTTCTGAAATGTAGTGTTTTGGGGCTTTTATGGGAATTTAAGAATAAAATTCAGTAAAACCACGTAACACCCCACAGAAAGGCCCTCATCTGTTAGGGACAGATGAGATGCAAAGAGGTGTTCTCCTGAGATTGGTGGGCTTCAGTTATGAGAAAGCTAATGTAGTTGGAAAAAGATAAAGGGTTTGTAGCATCTTACTTAGCATTAATTTTATTGAAATTTAACCTCTTAAAAACTACAGCCCCTTAAAACAAAACTGATATTTTTTTTCCTCCTGTAGATCTCTATATAAAAGTTCTCTTGTAACTACTTTCAGCATCTTGTGAATTGGTATTGATATTACAAACCTATAATAATGTTGACAGACCATGAATTAAGTTGGCTGCAATGCTGTTTGTGGTCTTCGGTAGTCTGTATTTGGAAAGGGAATATTAAAACACTAGTTTTGGATTCAAGTCAGTCTGAGTCAGATTTATGTAAGAGAATATAATGATAGAGAAAGATCATCACATTGCGATTTTTTTTAAAATTATTTTTTTTAATTTCAAGTAGTGCCAAAGGACGGTTTAACCTTCCACCACTACCGCTACCATCACAACATTTAGGCTTATTAATACCTTCATTCACATGTTTGTGTATACCAGTGCTGATAACAATACCATCTGGGGAAGAGGACTTGACTTTACCAGTGTATTCTGTCTAGTAGCAGACTTGTGATAAAACTCATGTTTGTTTAGACTGTGCTAGTGCAGTACATTTTCAGAACTATCTTCTTCACTCTGTCCATAGAGGCTTTCTGAGAAAGCATATTTGCAACTAGAGCGTTTTGTTACGTGGGGTACTAGTTCCTGGTAGAGCTATCAGCACTGGGTCTTGAACTAAGATCTGTTTAGCCTTATAGTATACATAGGCAATCTTGATGGCCTTCAGACTAGAGATTTTGATGCCTACATATAGTTCTACTAAAATAATCAGGTACTCTGTAGCTTTGAAACCCTCTTGTCTTACAGATGTGGTTAGGTGTTGATGTACCAAATCAAGGTAGTAAACAGTCCAAGATGCAGTTGGAGGCCATCCTGCCCTGCCCTATGCTCTGTGAACTGACCTAGCTAGGCCTTGTTCCTCTATCTGTGAATGCGTGACTCATCGATATGGGCGTTTGTGTTGGGCCCATACCAACCTTGTTTAGTCCCACAGTGTTTTGTTCGCCCCACGGAAGCAAAGAAAGCAGCAGATGAAGCCAAGATGAGGTTTGCCCACATAGATGGAGATCATTTGACGTTGCTGAATGTCTACCATGCTTTCAAACAAAGTAAGTGTTCACCTGTTTTAGCAAAATTACTTGTAATGCTGTGTGCTGCCAGCTTTCGTTCCTGGGTTCCAAAGACAGTTGAAAGGATTGGGCTTGTTTTTTGAGCCATTCTATTGTAATCTTAATTTTGTGTTGTTTTTTTTTCTTTTCCCTAAAGTATGTAAAAGAGATGTTTAAGTACTACTTTCTCTTCAGGGGGGAAACAAAAACAAAAAACTAGCCAAAAGATCATGTAATAAACTGATGAGTATGGAGACAAGCCAGGCATTTAAATCAATGTTGGGTAACCTTGGACAGAAGGAAGTAAGCCTTCCTGTAATTAAGAAATATTGGAAGTTTGTTATCTGACATTAATTATAGAAAAATCTGCATAATTGCTTAGTAGTTTTTCAGGGAGAGCAGTGCAGAAAATGCTCTGAATTTGGAGAAGAGTATGTTCCTAGAACCAAAATCTTTCTAATCCTAACTTTTTAATATAGTTTGGAATTCTGTAATAAGGCCTTGGGATGGATTGAGAGGCAAAGGGGTGATGCATCAACAAGTAGTAACTTAGAGCCATAGGATAAATTTGTGTCATTTACCTCATTTATGTGTATGGATTTTAGGGAAAATGTACTGTCCTCCTCAGCATAGCTGAAGTATATTTTAGCAACTTGAAAAAGATGGGAATGAACAGGTGAAGCTAGGACTTCTCTTGAGAAATGACTTACATAAGTGGCAAACTTTTTTAACAGTGACTTATCCTGGTGATAAGTAAAAGGATTACTCTTAACTGCCAACAAGGTTAAATTAGGTGCTCCAGTTGTGTTTTCCTGTAAGCAAACAAAAAAGCAGCAGCCTTTTACCCTGAGTAAAAAACCCCGCAACTCGGTGCCCCTTTCTGTTGCAGCTTTGAGAAATTTTCCATTGAAACATTCTAAGACTGTATAATGTGGCAATCCAAAATAAGGGTATCTTCAGAGTAAGAGTCCAAACAAAAGTATTAAAAACTGCTTAAAACAATAGCTGAGAAGCTTCTACTAAATACCTGAGAATTGGAGACATCTGTTGCTTCTGTTTTCTATTAGCTTTTTAGTTTAGGATCCAGCATGTCTTGCAGACCTTTTGTGTGTGCGTGTTTCTGGAAGCCGCTGCTTTTATGCTGAGGTTACTGCGGGATGGAATTATTTGTGGGAAAATCTTTTGTTCGGTTCCACTGGAAATTGAGTAGAATTTCTGGGATTCAGTATCAGAAGACAAAGTGGTGCTACTGTTTCTGTCTAGAACAATATAAAACAGTTCTGGGTCATCTAAAATGCACAGTTCAAATGGCACAGAACGTAGCATGCTGTGGTACTTGAATTATGAGTCTCCTGTATAGTGTACAAGAGCCTTAGCACTCATAATTTATTTTAAATATATTCTGTAAGATAAAGTGCAGAAATAACTTAACCTTTCCTCTGATTACATAACCATCCTTTTTTTAATTGGAAATTAAGAATAGTCTCTGTACAAGAGATACTATAAGTTTTAAATTTTGTTACGGCTGGGTTTGTTGGATTATTAAACAGACAAATATTAGAAGAGAATCACTTTAAAAGTAACAGAAGTGGTAGGGACATCTGGGTTTCTTGATGTTAAACATGCAGGTTTTTATCCTGAGGGAATGGCCTAGGCTTGCTGTCTTAACAGACTTCTCATTAGAGCTATCAACAGCAGAAACTCGGGTACTGAGTTCTGTTACTGACGCTATATTTTACCAGTCCCCTACATTTACTCAAACTGCTGTGAGGTGCATCCCACTTCAATATTAGAGAAGTCTGTCTGTATAGCTCTTAACTGTTGCTTGAATGCTTAACTTAAGGAGGGTTTGGTTTCTCAAATATAATTATGTACAGTCTTCTTGTGTGTTCACTGCACACTACAGTTAAAGATTGTGCGGTGTTCCTTATGTTCAGTTATGTTTTATGCTGCACGTTTGGAAGATTTTTCTAGTTGCAGGATGTGATTTTTTTTTTTTAAATGTGCGAAATTTATTGGTGTGGTGTTTCAGCAAAACATCACTGATTGTGGGTATATTCTGTCGGTAAGGGGAAAAAAGCTAATTTTCTTTTGCCCTGACCACATGCTTCCTGAATAGAAGACAACTTGGGCAATTTATCTAATGCAAGAAATCAACTGATTAAACTAAGAGCTGTTGTCATTTATAAAAGTTTATGGGTATTTTTTCTGGTTCATCTGACTGATCAATTGGTTAGTTGCTGTTTTATTTACTTGTTATAATTGGACGAAATACTCATTTTTGATTCATGCTTTTAATCTTGCAGATCATGAGTCGGTTCAGTGGTGTTATGACAACTTCATTAACTACAGGTCCCTGATGTCTGCAGACAATGTACGCCAACAGCTGTCACGAATCATGGATAGATTTAATTTGCCTCGTAGAAGCACAGACTTTACCAGCCGAGACTATTATATCAACATAAGAAAGGCATTAGTTACTGGGTATTTCATGCAGGTATGTGTGTGTTCCTGTAAGGAATGTAGTTCAGTGTTTATGTGACTTCTAATGTTAGTATTGTTGTTATAATTTATCAAAACTTTATGCATACTCCTTAAATTATATATGGCTAACTATACTACCGCTTAGTCTTTGTCAGGTTGCTTGGTTATTACTCAAGTGGTACATTCTTTAGTCAAATCTTATTTGGAAGAGAAGTTGTAGGCAATCTTACTAGTGTCAAAATACTTTTTCTGGCATGACCAGTCAGGAATTGACCACTAACTTCTGAATAGCCAAGGAAGTAACTTCGTAAGACATTTCAGAGTAACTGCAGACTGTGTAGTTTTTAAATTGTTTGTAATCTGATACAAACAGGGGAAGTATAGTTGTATATAAATACTAAGTATACATAAACCATATAGAAGGAGAATATTTTCTATTGCATACTTTTCCATATTTATATTTCACTTTTAAATTACGTGAGTCACAAGTACTGGAGTACTGGCACGGGTCTGTAATCTCAAGGTGTATGCTGTTGGTAACTCATTTACTTCTTGAAGCAGGATGGTGTGGAAGCCAGTCTCCACTGCTGCCTCCTGCGTGCTTTGGATTTCATGTTAAACATGCTTCCAAGCTAGAATGCAGGCTGTGGGTTTTGTTTTTTTGTTTGTTTGTTTTTTGGCACAGTCCCTTTGTGCTATCTTTTTTCTCTTCAGCATTCATCCGTGGGGCTGGAAGAGACCCTCTGGCTCTTGTAGACCCAGGGGTGCAGAACCTTTAATGGGAGTGAGTCTTCATCCTCATTGACTCTGGACTGTTGTGATAATGTTTCTCCCAGCAAACGTGTTCTGACACATCTCAGCAATGTCTCTGCTAGAGCCTAATATCTCACTTCTGGAGAACACAACTTTGTTATCCTTAAGAGGCCGACCAGAGCCCAGGGCATTTCCTAATTTCTCACTTGAGCTGTGCTCTAGTGATAGTTGAGCACAGAAACTTGCCAGTCGTAAAGGGAACCGTTGGTCAGCACTGTGCAGCTTAGAATGGCAAGCAGCTTGACAGGCATGCACTTACCGCGTCCTGACTGGAGCACAGACTTGGGTACCATGTATATTTAAACTCCTTTCCAAGGAAACAGTGCCTTCCCCAGGGCTAAGGCAGCCAGCTAGTCCGTAGCAGAAACATGTTTCTGGATTTTCAGAATACAGGAATATCAATGTCAGCAACTGCATTTCACTGTAACACAAGTGGAAGATTAAGGCTGTTGACAGCTTTTGAATACTGAAGTGGTTCTAAGGACTGACTTGCTATAACCTTGCAGACACACAGGCTAGTCGCTTTGTTCAGCCCTTGCTTTTGGGACATGTTTTCTTCACCTTTCTTGGGGAACACTTCAGTACACATTCCCACCTACACCTTTAACTCTGTTGGGCCCCAGCTGGTTGAGGCAGGTCCGATTGCCACAGTTGTGCTTTTTGTTGGGCAAAGTGCCCTGTGGCTTCCTTCATTTGCTTGGACCTGTAGAAGGTCGTGCCCTTGGAAGCTTGTGCACTGTCAGTTTGGTTTGTGTCACTCAGGGTGAAACTTTTCTTCTAAGAGATGTTTTGCTGCTGTGGATGTGGAACTGCACTGTTGGTGTACGTAGCTTTTTGGTCTCAACTGCTCAGGAATTGGAAATCTTACTTTATATCTTTGCTGTGACTAGAGTAGTAGGCTCACAGAGATGAAGAGGAAAGCCTTTCCAGAAGTCTCATCAGGCTTCCATGGTCAGAGGTTGTTTAGCACTGTCACCCAAAATGCCTAGTTGAACTTTTGGGGTGAATCAAGAGGTAGCTATGGCAGGCCTGTTTGAAGGCATTTGGAGTTGAAGCTATTTCTCTTCTCCTTTGATGTGTTTGAGTCAGTTTTATTTTGAGTTTCTTTCACTCTTTAACCTCCGTGATAGTGTGATACCTGTTTCACCTTGACTCTGAACCTTCTCTCATGAATTCCATGTTGTTTTGAGTCACCTTCAGTAGAAAACTTACAAATCTTATAAAAACTTAAAAATACTCAAAAGAGATGTTAGTTACCAGCAGCTGAAGTACTTAATGTAGTCTGTGTGCACACTGTACTCCATCGAAGCAGTTATTCAGGCTCAGGCATCTGGGGGCTCTTGTTCAGAAAACCTGAGTAATGAAATGCATACATCATTCTTTGTCCTCTTACTACAGAACATACGTGGAATTCCAAGTCTGAGCACTTGCAAAGTGTGTGCATGTAACATAGATAGTCTCTGCATGTCAAGTACTAAGGTCTATGGGCAATACATAGCAGAAGTTGATTTTTTCAAACTCTTTTAAGTTTGAAAATGCAGTGTTAAGCGGAAAAAACAGTAGCAGCCACAGTTCTGAAATATTTCTCATTGACTGCATTGTTTTCTACTTTGCTAATTGCCTAGTGTCCTAAAAACAATCATAAAATTTTACTGTAGAAATTTCTGTACTAATAAAGACCTGTGGTTGGCTGATGTCAGTGCAGGCCTGTATTAACTATTGAAATAGTACTAATTATGTAATTAGTACTAAGTACTGTAAATTTGCCTGCCTTCAGTTGTGTGTCAGTGACTGTGGAATATCTGCTGGTAACAAATAATCTTTTTACCCTTCCTATTTAAATAAAAATTTGAATTCTAGTAAAACTGCCATAGGCAAGCAAAAGGGAATAGTAAAATAGTTTAAAACTGCCAAGAATTCTGTGTGTAGAAAAACTTCTGGAAGGATAGATATTGACAAGAAGTGGAGTCTCTTACAGTATCTTTGTGCAATGTCCCTGGTTTCTTCTAGTTTTTATGATGGAAAACTTCTTTGCTTTTTTCAGTAGCTGGTTCTGTATGACACATTAGAATATGTGAAGTATATATAAAATAGAGCAAGAGTGATGCTTGCAAAGTCACTAAGAAACTGCTCATTGAAAATAAAATACATCAGAGAAATACTGATTTCTCAGTACTTTAGTGCTAGACATATCCTGCCTTAAGAAGGGAGAGGGACTGGAAGATTGTACAACTTAAACACAATTGGAATTTGGCAGCAAAACTCAAGAACTAGGTGTAGATGATTATTTACTCAACAGACGTAGAAAAAACTAAGCTTATCACTTGTAAAGTGTTAATAGATGTGTAGCTGAAATCACTGTGTGGTATGACTAAGCAAAAAACCTATTATACTACAGGAAGTAAGCTAAGGAAACTGTTGAATTGGAAAAGACAAGCAAACACTAAAGTACCTTAAAGAGAGGTCATTTTCCTCAGTCTTTTTTTTTTTTTTTGAGACTGATATTACCAGTTGTTTTGAACTGAGGTTTTTAGCATTGTATTTCCAATCTGGTAGCGAAGGCAGAACAAGAATTGGTAGTTGAAAATTTAAGTCAGAATGTAAAGGTGGAAAATACTACAGTATGTGGTAGAGCTGCCACTGTCTTGTGGTATATTAAATCAAGCTTGGAACCTTTTTTTTTTTTTTTTGGAAGACGTGGCTTAGTCAAACACAGCATATATGAGGGTCACTACAGAGGATGAAATTAAATGACCTGTGCTATACAGGAAGTTAGATGTCAGATGATTGGACTAGTAATTAAAATCTCATTGTTGCTGCTACTCAGTCTTTGGTGATGTTTTGTGTATAAAATGATATGTATTTTGAAGTCTTTACGGAATCAGGCTCCTACAAGAATACAATGGTAATAAAATAAATCTATGACACGAAAGTGGTCACCAGTGCATTTAATGGTATTCATTTTGCTTTTTAGGAATGCAGAAGAACAGTTTAAAACTTTTTAATAACTTCAGAAACTGTTGCGTGCTCTGCAAGCAGAAATTGCAGAAATCCAAGCCACCGACACTGCTCTTTTGGTACATGATAGCATTCCTTTTTCAAAAAGACAGACAAGAGAGGATAATTTCTCTCAACTGTCTGTCAAGACTAGCCTGCCAAAACTTGTAGCCTTAAATCTATAAAAAGGTTGGATCTTGTGATACTGTTCCTGCTTTTGCCCTTTTAAGTGCATTTAGATGTAGTGTTTGACATGTTTCACTAAAGACCCCTGGTTGGGCCCTCCAGGTTCAATGACGTGATAGATAATAAATAAGGACAAGCAGACTTAAAATTTCAGAGGAGGGTGTGTCATTCTTAATACAGTTGTGACATCCTTGAAACCTCTGTTTGGAGAACTTGAACTAAACCCTTTTCCTATGGTGGCACGTGTCGTGGTGGCCACTGCTTCCATGTGGGTTTGTCTCTAAATCTTAATTGTCTCTAAACCATCAGCAGGTGGGCTTTATTGGTCTGCAGAGTAACCTCTTGCAGAGATGCATGGGCTGGCTTGGCTCTTCATGATCCTTTTAGTCATGTTTGTGTAGCTCCTTAGGTTGTGTAGTCAATAATGCTAATAGCTTTTCCCTCCATTTACAGCCCCATCCTTTGTGCAGGTAGCCGAACTCACAAATGTTTTATACTAATACATGACAGATTCCTTGGTCTCGGGATTAAAGTGTGTTCCTTAGTATCTTGCTTACTACCAGTACTCACTGAAAAATGAATTTGTTTCATAGATGTGCTTTGTATGATTCTGTGATTTCTCTGGAAGCTCATGCTTTTTACTCCGAAAAACGTGACAGAATCACAGAATGGTTGAGGTTGGAAGGGTCCTCTGGAGGACATCCGGCCCTGCCACCACAACGTTGTATTTCACAGGCACTGGAATTGATTGCATGCCAGCAGTTCAAAGGAGCATGAGTGTATATGCTGCCTCTCGTGTGTCCTTCTTGGCTCCCTTATGGCAGCCTTGGTGCTTGCCTGAGCCCATTCTAAATTCTTTGAGCACAGTGATCTGGCAAGCTGCTTACACCATCAGAGAAGAAGCAGATTTGGCTCTGTCAGCTCTGCTGAAACTGCTCGGGCCGGGAGGGAGCAGGAAAACCTAGTAGCTGTTAGCTCATCACTGCTTGCTGTGGAGTCATACCTTCACTGTGCGTATTTCATGGTAGAGTGTTGCCATTACCGAATTGGAAATTCTTTACCAGTCCGTGTGCTAAGAAACATACTTAATGGACACCTCTAAATAGGATAAGTAGCTGGGTGTTAGCCCAGGATCAAAATAAGTCACAATAGTATGCAACTGCTTAAAGGTGACTTATCCCTGGTATCCATGTTCTAAAGAAACTTTTTTTTTTCTTACTTGGGGTTATTCCAGTCCCTGTCCTTCCCTGGAAATTAAGAGCTAACTGTAATTTTCGGTAGCATTTCTTTTTTTAAAATATGCTAAATTAGTTTTTTAAGAAGATTTTTACGTAGTTCAGAATTGGACGAAGTGAGCAAGAAATACAACTTTTTACTATCATTATAAATGACATGGAAAAGGAAATTGTATGTATTTGGGAAAGCTAGATGATAAGACTTCACTGTATTAATACATCTGAGTGAGACTGAGGTGGTAAAGGTAAATCGTATTGATTTAAATTCAACAGCACACTTTTCTAGAATGAAACCTAGATAAATGAACTGTTCTACCCTTTTATAGGAAGAACATAAACAGGTAAAGCACCCAAATATTTTTGTATGCATGCTTTACTTTTGGTCTGAAAAATGAAATTGCTTTAAAAAAAAAAAACCACCACCAAAATAGCCTTCGAAAAAACTGAAGAAACCAAAACAAACATAATCCCACAGCAGCATATGTGCTGTGGCTGTGCTAGGTCTGTGACAGATGAGTTTCTAGTCTAGTCTGGTTTGCAGCTATACTGCTATTTAATTTTGTAAATGTTGGATTGAGTTGGATGAAATTAAGCCTAAATCGTTACAGACAGTGCACTGTTAATCTCCATTTAAAAAAGCCTCTGTTGGCTCCCCAGACTTGAAAAAAAGTAGCAGTGTAACCTCTAAAATCTTGGGTGAAAAGATTTGCAGACTATTGAAATACTTTGTTCCACTCCTAAAACATGTTCTGGATATTAATGTCATAAAATACAAGAGAAGCCCACTCAAAATAAGTGATTTGTTACTAAGGAGATATTCTGAAAATGTGAGGTAGCTATTGCTTTAGAAGTCCTGGGATTTTAATCTAATAGATGGAGTTTACCTTTGACTAGGAAAAAAAAAAAAAGTGACATGTATCTAGAATTAAAAAAAAACCAAACAAAAAGGAAGTACATAGTCTATAATAAAGGAAAGCAGCTAATGATGATCTGATTAAAAATGTGTCTTTTGGACATCCTTCAGCCTTTGTACATCGTGCTTAATCTTTTTGCAGTATTTTTGTGTGTGTATGTATTTGTAATGAAATAAGTACTGAGGTCATCTGGAATTTCCAGTTTCCAAAGGTTAATTTTAGTTACCTGTTCTGTTAGATTACCTGTTCTTACAGAGGGTATCCTTCTAAGGATAACTGTCTGCTTTACCAAATCTTAATGAGCTAGATACCAGAGCATCTCAGCGAGGTAGGCATTATTCCCTTTCATAGAGCGAGAAGCTTGGTCAGAGAGAGGTTAATTGATTTTTACCAAGGTCACAGCAGAAGCGTGTTGCTGAACCTACATCTTCCAGCTCCGAAGCTCGTGCTCTAACAAGACGGTTCTTATTTCTGACATACTAAACTTCCCATTCTTTCTGGACTGACAGATTTTTTTCCAGGCCTGCTGTGTGAGAGGATTTGGAGAATAATATGTGCAGTGGTAAAATTACTGCTGAAACACTGCACTAACAAAAACTTGAGAGGTTGATAACGTTGTGGCTTACCGGTCCCACAGTAGCTACTGCAGTGAAGTGCTTGAAGCAGGTGTCTGTAGGAGACCACAGTTGACTTTGTGTTACAAAGCTGTCCAGTAGATATTCCCTTACAGTACTTCTGTTTGCATTGCTTTTGTTCTAGTAATGATTATTCTCTTTTGGGTGGCAACTATTTTTATATGTTGCTTGAATTGTATATTGGAAATATACATTTACCATGGCAGTTAGCAAAAACATCTGGCATCTTGATTGTGTCTATAAAAAAAACCTGAATAGTTGAAGTGGCCAAGTCATGTACCAAATTTAGATGAGGTTTGAAAGTTGGGATGGTATATTTTGCATAAAACACTTTAACATCTTAAAATTGCATAATTTAAAAATTGCCTGTGGTAATGAAATAATGTCTTTTTACTTAGGTGGCACATTTGGAACGAACAGGGCATTACTTAACAGTAAAAGATAACCAGGTGGTGCAGTTGCATCCCTCCACTGTTCTTGACCATAAACCGGAATGGGTGCTCTATAATGAGTTTGTCCTTACAACAAAGAATTACATCCGGACATGTACAGACATCAAGCCAGAATGGTAAGCCAAAAGTCTTAACACCGTCATGACCTACTGTAAAGCTCTTTGTTTTTCTTTTTCCTTGTTTAAATTGAGGTGATTCCTTTCACTTTTCCCGAAGCTGATGTTATTGCAATGGTTTGGGGGACAGCAGTGGCGTGGACTTGAGGTCTTGTAGACAACTAAAGGTTTTCTTTGTGGGTACTTGTTTCTGTTTGTGGGAGTTGTGTGTAAAACTGGGATGCCCAGGCTCTGTATGCAGTGCGCAGAGAGATGCTTGACTTAAAACCAGTTGCTTTAGTAAGTCTGTCGGGAAGGAGCTGTTTGGGGATAAGTCCTAGCACCCACTTGTGTAGCTAAGAGCTGCTGGTGGATCCCTCTGTTCCCAAGATGTAGGACTTCTCTTGGCGGTAGGTGTCTGCAGTTTTTTTGAAGGATCGGAACAGGACTCAGTGCTTTCTTAAAATATGAAGGAAAGAGGTGATAATACTGGTACAACCTGCTATGTCTTAACATTTATTAGTCAGTAGAGTGCAGATCAAGGAAATTAGAGGCCAGATCCTCTGCAGACAAGCAGAGATCTGCATCGTCTTGCCCATCTTTAAGGTGGTACTTAGACTGCTAAGTTGTAAGCTCTGGGGACGTGGGAGGCTTTTCAACTGTTGTTGAAACTGTGCTGTTGTGCAGAAAGAGTTTAGGGATCATAAGCCAGAAAACATAGCATGTATATATTGTCCGTAGTATTTTAATGGAAAATACATGTTTAAGTCCTTTCTCAGAAATCTTTTTGTGAACAAGCTGTGTATTGCCTAAAGCGGGATCCTATGGCCTTGGTTGCATTTTTAAGCTTCAAACAGCTAAGGCTGAACCGTACTCTTAGACAAACTGATCTTTAGGTGGGCTTCTGTGGTTTGTGATCTTTGACATTAAGCAGCAGGTCTGACTGGGCTACTGCGGCATGTCCTGAAGCAGCAGTGTGGGTCCGTCAGGGACGTGTGGCTGAATGGGAGCATCTCCCTAGGCTCTAGTGAGGGCTTTTTTGCTTTGGACTGGGGCGCTTGCACAGGATGGGACTGAGATGTACATGTGTGTGCGTGTGTGTAAACTTTCATTAATCTCAGAATCGCAGAATGAGCTGAAAATAAGGGATAATCCTCGTTTCCCTAAGTTGCAGAATTTCTGTAGGATGCATCTTAAAGTTTGAGTATTAGTAACGAACTTTTGCTTTTTTGACAGGCTGGTGAAAATTGCCCCTCAATATTATGACATGAGCAATTTTCCACAGTGTGAAGCAAAGAGACAGTTGGATCGCATCATTGCCAAACTTCAGTCCAAGGAATACTCACAGTACTGAATTTATGCTTTGAACTGAAGTTATTCAGAGGACAGCTTTAAGAGATGAAAGGATTCAAAGTTCAAGTTGTGCTCTTCACTTTGGTTCAATAATGGCCTTTATTTGAAAGCTTTTTAATTTTTCTTTACAGTAAATATTCCATTCTGATTTCATAAATTAAACATTTATGCCTCCCTTTTGTGTTGACACTGTAGCTCATACTGGAAAAGCTGATCAATGTTTTGCAGTTTATTGAAAGTAGTTCTATATATAACAATGTTATAAGCATTTCTTTAGAAATGGTTGAAAATGCTTCTAAAAATGTGATTATCGACCATGGTATGCATGATCGTTGTAATTGTTGACATTCCTTTTAGAAGTTGTGAAATGTTACAACTTGTGCTTATGTAGACACAATCTTCGGCTTCAGTACAAAGGTACTGACTTCAATAAAGTCTATTTATACTAATTTTGTGCCACAGTATGTCAGTATTTCTATTGTTTTGATCAAAACATGAGAAGCCATTTAGTCTCCCCTTTAAACTGCTGTTTGTTGACATGGCAGTAGTTTAATATTTTAATATTGAAAGTGCGGATGCTTAAGCAGCGCAGTTATGGTGACATTGATATAATACATACAATGTCGATCCCTTGCAAACTTGTTTGAATTATGTAGGAAGTTGTTTCAAAAATGAAATGCATGCAGAATTTTTTTGGAGAATGTTTTTTTCAAATATCTTCCTAGGTATTTTTTGGACAGAACTGTAGTACTATGTCCTGTAAAGTGAAGTGTCTGTGGCCAGTTAGAAATTACCCTGCTGGGCAATGTTCAGGTGCAGCGTAAGATCAACACAAACAATGCCGTAAGTGACACTGTAGGTAAAATTACATTGCACCATTGTAGTTTTGTAGTGATTTTTAATGAAAATATGACTTGACAGCATTTTCAATTTGGGAAAGCTAATCCCATGTGGAATTTATAGTAAGATTTGATCAGAAGGTTGGAGCATCTCTTCTGTGAGGACAGGCTGAGAGTGTTGGGGTGGTTCAGCAGCCTGGAGAAGAGGCGGCTCTGGGGAGACCTTATTGCGGCCTTTCAATGCTTAAAGGGGGCCTACGGGAGAGATGAGTGAGGCTTTTTACCAGGGCCTGTAGTGACAGGACAAGGGGCAGTGGTTTTAAACTGGCAGAGGGTAGGTTTAGATTGGACATAAAGAAATTTTTTTACCATGAGAGTGGAAAGACACTGGAACAGGCTGCCCAGAGAAGCTGTGGCTGCCGCATCCCTGGAAGGTTCAAGGCCAGGCTGGATGGGGCTTTGAGCAGCCTGGTCTAGTGGGAGGTGTCCCTGCCCATGGGGTTGGAACTAGGTGATCTCTAAGGTCCCTTCCAACCCGAACCATTCTGTGATGTTTTGATTTCATGTCTTTGGTCAGATTTGAGTTTTTCCTCTCCCTGGAATACACTGAGATTTGGTCCTTCTGGCAAAGAGAAGCTGGAGCAGCACTGGCTGAAACGGGCTCCCCCAGAAGGGGAGCTGTGTGCTGTTGTGCTGTAAGGCTGAGGCAAAAATAGGTTATGCTTGGAGAGCTGGCAGCTAATCTCAGTTAGACTAATCCTAAGCACTGATGTTTGGGGTATCCTATTTAAATCGTAGCAGTTGGCTACAGAATTACTTGGAATCAAGTAATTTGAGGATTCTTGCCGAATTTCAACTTTTTTTTTTTTCTAAATTGACATTTGTGTGATGGGGAGTGGAGAAGTTTCAAAATTTTTTTTTTTTTTTTAGCAATGAAAACAGTATTGTGAAGGAAAACATGTCTGAAGGTGAAAATCTGAGTGAATTTAAAATACCCAGTGGGACTTGTGAGTCTGCCCCAAGTTTGATGAGCAAGTGGGGGAAGTGGGGGATCTCTCCCACTTCAGGCGTTCTGGGATGGGTCTGGATTCTTCTGCCCTATGAAATAGTTTTCAGTAGGAAGGAGGGAGGTTGACTCTTCATAAAATGTTGAACTGGATTAAGTTTCCTGATTGCAGTTAGAGTTTTTATTTAAAGCAGAGGGATCCTGAACAACTTAAGCAATTTGATTTCAAACTAGTATTCCCAAACATACAAATGTTTGTTCTACAAACTCCTGCTCTAGCATAACTGCAGTTCAGTCTGTGGGGTTTCACGCTGGCTTGCTGATCCTCCTTCTGGGGGGCAGAGGGGCTACTTTGTGCAGTGCCGAAAAATGGCTGCTCCCCAGGTAAGAATTTCTCTAGTTGTTCGTGTGCAGCCTTCAGCTAAATGGTGTAGAACCACCTTCTGCATGACTTTCCCTCGGTATGGCAAGGTCCACGAAGGCAGCCAATTCCCAGCGTGAAATCCCTTGAGGACCCCAGAACCAGCTGGCAGAAGCCGCAGTAGCGTTGGTGCTTGTGAATGGGGGAGCAGATGGCTACGGCTGTGAGTGGAACTTGACACGGGAGAGACTTTGGCCTGATTTTCTTTTTTTCCTGTTTTTTAATTGTCATGGCCACAAACTCAGCTTGGGCTGTGACAGCCAACCTGGGATCTTTCACTCTCCTCTGTCTTTGCTACCAGGAATGCAAATACTACAGGCCAAATTAATGTCCTCTGACAGCTGTGCAACCCTGCCATCTTCCAATTAAGTCCGTGACACCTGTGCAATCCACCTAAATAAAGGCACTGGGGTGCACCAGTGTCACTGGCTTAATTGGAAGGCTGTCGGGTGTCCCAGCTGTCATCGGGGACAAGGCAGGCCCAGTGTCCTCTCCCCGCCCTGGCAGTGGGAATGTGAGCTATGGGAAGTGGCTCGGCTGTTGGGACCTCACCGGGATGTGGGAGCCAGTGCTCTGAAGAGGTACTGAAGCTCAAACATCTGGGGAATCTAGTGGATTGGATACTTGGGTGATACTTGTAGAGGTCATCATGGAAAAACGCTTCTCTTGCTTAGATCTGACAAGCAAATACTTGTAAATGCTCGCAATACTTCAGTTTAAGAGTGAAGCGTTTTCTCCTACTGGGCTGTGTGTGCTAAATACACGGCTGTCCCTTCTCCGGTGATCCTGTAGTGGAGCATGGCCCTGGGGCTGGAGCGTCTTCGTGCAGCATCCTGCAGCCGCTCTTCTGCTGCACGAGGCTGGTTTACTGTATGAGTAACATACAGGCTCATTTAAGTCACTCTGGATACCTTAGAGTTACTGCAAATCTAACTTTTTTTTTTAATGTGATTTTAGAGCCGTATAACAGTGGGAAGAGAGCAAGTTACCAAAGAAGTAACTGGCCCTCTGAAGGAGCAGTGAAAGGCAGAGCGCGGCTCCTCAGAGAAAGGCATTTTCTAGGCCCTAAAGGGAAACTGTATCAGGAACACCCTTCTTAAGTACAGTTACTCAGGGATACAACAGGTGTGTGCAGAATAACTTGGTTTTGAGAATAGCCCTAGTTTTTCGTAAAGTTCAATGTTGAAAGGTAAAACCTCATTCCTATTTTGATGGTGGAAAAACTGTCAAAAAAGGTTGCCCAGAGAAACAAAAAGAGACCGTGAAGGAAGTGTAGGAATGAGGCCGCTTTATCTATGGGCGCATGGAGGTCACTGCCTCCCTCTTAGAAGGGTTAAAAACACCCGCAGTCCTGCTTATCCTGCAGTAAATGGGGGGAAAAAGTTGGAAATTCCAAAATAAAAGAGTTTGCTAATGTTAAATAGAAATTCAGCTTACCACGGGGCTGTTTTTTTTCCTGCTGGGCTGGGGAGCGAGGGATCCCGAATAAAGTCCCTCGGCTGCCCCGACGCCAGCTGTAGGTGTTTGCTCTCCTGCTGCTTCAGAGCCTTTAAACTGCTACCTGAGCACGTGTATTTCCGAGTACTGAGGGATTGCTCCCATAGGATTATTTGGTTATCAGCTTTGGAACAATCTGAAAAGAAAAGCAATGCTTTGTTTACTTACAGTGATTTTTTTTTAACATTTTTTTTACCAGAGGAATTCTGGTGGGTTTTTGAAAAGACATGGTTTGTATAAACTATTTATAGCGCAGGACTTTTGAAAATATAGACTGGATTAGATGATAGGAAAATAGTACTAAGTGAAAGGAGTATATTTTTTGAAGAGGAGTGTCTTCCATCTTAATTGTACTTCTGTATAATACCTCAAAGCGGTAAAGGGCTAATACTGATGTGAGGTAGTGTTTAGTTTATTATGTTAGACACAGAGGTAGCTACTAATGACTGGGTACATAAAGCTGTGGTTAGATATGTATCTATTAACATTATGGGGACAAAAAGAAGTGACCACTTACACTGTGTTTAGATTTGTAGGGGTTTTACAGCATTCAGAATTTTTGTCAGAGGAAAGAATAAACAGTGGCTTCATGCTCCCCTGTGTCTTGATGTCATTAAAAACACTCTGAACTTTTGCTTTTGGGAGGTGTGTACGTACCCCGGTTCAAAAGACGGGTGCTGAAGTTCCCTTGAGGGGGTTGCGGGGATGCGTTGGTTCGTTGTGCCTGCACTCCTTCACTGGAGGGGGATCCGCGGGGACCGGCCCGGTGGTGTCGAGGCGTCGGGTCTCAGCGTGGTGGGCTGTTGCCGGACGGAGCAGTGCCCCGAGGTCCGAGCACGACCTCCTGCTTTGGGTCAGGGCTTCTCAAACAGCGTTAGCGCGTGACGTGTAGTTCTCAACCTCCACTGTCACACGGTGCATGCTGGAAACCGCTAGTCATTTGCCATAAGAAATGCAGTTTAAGGAAAAAATGCTGAAATTAGCTTTCGGTATGTCATTGAAAAAAAGGTACCTTAACTACCTTAACAAAAGTCAACGGGCAGAGAGTTTTCCTTCCATCCAGTCAAGCTACAATTATTAATTCGTAATCAGATTGCTATAGTTTTCTCCATTTTCTGATAATTTAGCAATAAAAAGCCATACCAAGCCATGATACTAGGAAGCAGAGCTGTATTCTAAAATATATGAATTTATTCACTTACTGTAACTTGTGAGGAACAGCCATTTATCTTGCTTTTAGAACAGCCGATGGTTTTAATAACAAACATCTTTTACTATTAGAAGTATAATCTTGTGTCGGTACTCTGTTGACCTTTTTAAAATTATTTAACTTCAGGACTATGTATGTGACATAAGATTTATGTGAAGCACGGAGGGAAAAATGATCTACTTGGTCAACCGAGTTCACTTTTCTACGAATACATCTTACGCTGGGAGCTTTCTTTTGTGGTAACGCTTCCCACAACTGGTACGAAGCTGGGCATTGGTCCCCAGTAACGCAAATGTCAGATATTTTTGAGCTTGAAATGAGCATCTTTAAAACCAGGATGAAACTGTTATGTGAGAGCGTGTGCCCCTCTTTTCATTTTTCCTTTCGCAAGTGACGAGCTTGGGCTGCCTCTAATTTGCACTGATGCGTTTTGAGTTAAGTGGTTGGCATCAAGGAGATCCCGGCTTCCAGTACCAAGGGATTAAACTGAATCCGGTAACAGCAGTAAAATAACATTCCTGTAGCAGCGGTAATAGACTAGTTCTGCTGGTTTGGAGGTGTTCTAATTTTGCAGTTTCAACTCAGATCTGGTAGTTTCTCAGGAACACTGAATGTATGTTGGACAGATGATAAAATAATTTTCATTTGTGTACATCTTGGCTCTGAGTGATTCTTTAAGCTTTTTCCAGCTACGAAAGCCTATGCAGTAGTAATGTTGTATAGAAAAATGAAACATAGCACAAACTAATGTTGATAATAAATATTTCCTGTGGCTCTAAACATTTATTATTTTGGGTTGGTCTTATTCTTTTAGCTAAAGTAGGCTCTTGCCTTCCGTTTGAATTCAGTGCTTATTTTGTAAGCGTATCCCATTAATGTTCCCAGCCTCGTTGCTTCCAGCAGCATAAACAATCCACGCTTAGGGCATCGCGCACTTACTGGGCTCCGCGGAGTGGAGGGCTGCTGGTGGACCTGAGTGCTTTGTCTATTTAAATATTCAGCCATCTAGTGAAACCGCTTCTGCTGACATTAGTGACCAGTGTTGTCCTCAAAAATACCCACCTTTTTAGCTTTATGAAGATGCTAGTGTTTACTACCAAAACTCACGTGTGATTAAAGAATTACAAACTAAACTCGACCTTTCCAACCTTGGAATGGTATCTTTGAGGTTGCTTCATTTTGCATTGGGTAACAACTGATAAGCCTTTTGTTGTCACGGGGATAGTATCGTTCTTTTAAAAAAATTAATGCACTGTGACCTTTTCCTGAAAGGCTTACAGTTTGTACCACGGCGGAAGGTTAAAAGCAGCGCGATTCACAAAATGTTTCTATGAGCAGCGAGCTGTCCAAGAGGATATTGACAGCTTTGTCCCCATGAGTTATGGGGTTACGCAATATAATGGACGTAAACTTAAATTACTGCTGCTTTTACATACTTTAGGAAAAGAATTTGATTAAGAGCAGAAATCAAAGATAAGAATTGGCAAGAATTTAAAACTCCAGTCTTAATGGTCAAAATAGTATGTCCCCTGTGTATTGAAAACAGTCATTTTATTTTCAGTAAATTTACAGACAATGAACAGCTTCTCCCTATAAGCAAACCAGTGTTAAAGAAAAATCCATACAAGAACGGAAACAAGAACACTAGCGTGTTTATTTCATTTTGGATGTTAGATCGGGGCTGTGCTTTACACTTTTCTGCTCTAAAGCTCCGTGTTGGACTCGCTGCTGTGTAAATCCTAACACTATTCAAATGTCTGTTCTCTGCATTCTTGAGCGTTGTCAAATTCGAGGTTAAACGGTAACGTGGTGGTAGAGTTGTGATTTTTTTGCAGCCTGGAGGAATCCTGTTCATTTCTGGAGGAGAATTATGAAAGGAAAGTGGATAGGAAAATACTCAATTATATCAAGTGGTAATGGCCTGCTTCATGATCTCCTTCATAATCATATTTGTTCTTCACACAATAATTGCCTGCAATGAATATTATTTTTGCAAGTAAAGCTTAAGAATCCGACCGTTTGTAGTCTACTGGCTTGATAAGAGACTAACGTTTAGATCTCTCATTAGGTACAGTGAGGTTTCAGAAATTAATTTGCTTTTTTTAGCAGTCTCTTGATCAAACTGATCTGATTAGAAAAACAACTTTATCAATGCTGGGCTGTCCAGGCTCAGAACAGAACTTCCTAAATTAGTAACAAAGCAGCAAATCTTTGCTCTTACTACTTCCGAAACTTCGACATTAAAAAAACGTAAAAAATTGCAGAGACGTTCTAATTGCCTTTCATTGCATTCACTTTAACCTGCTTTAAGAAAAACAATTAGTCTTTCCCTTGATTTGGGGCAATGTGTGACAGAAAGGACACGTGCCTACAAGCTGCAATACCATCTCTGGTAGAAACGCCTGCCTAGGTTTCCTCCTCGTGAGGTTTGTTTACGTTAATTGGATCAAATAGGATGATGTCACTGAAGAAATCCAACGTTAATGATCTGTCAAATCCCTTTGAAATATCTATCAATTATTTCTGAGGGTTTGCTGCCTCTTTGTGGTATTTCTTGTGTAAAAATGGAATTCTGTATCGATCAAAGCTTTTCTTGGGATTGTGCAAAAGACAGTTAAACGCAATTTCCCCAAGTTCCCCAGTGTGTGACTGGGAGTCTTTCTTCCTCCCTCCTCCATGTTTTTTACATGTCCGTAATGTACATTGTGATGATGAGGTACTACTGCTTTATCCATAAGCTTTGAATAATAACGTGCTGAACGGCGAAGCCTCTTACCTTTCTCATTATCTGAGCGATGACAAAGAGATCTCGTCACACCTCTCCGTCCATTCATTCTTAGATGACGTCTTTACCGTGACTGATGAAACATTGGTGAGTCTACTCTGTTTCCATCACTTAGTATTTTGCTAATGATGTGAATGTACCCAAAAGCAGACAGAATTGCTGGGTTTTTTTCCTCAGATGTAAAGATACTTACGCTAGGGGCCATGATGGGCCAAACATCTTGATTCCTGCTCATTTTGGGTTATTCTAGGATTTCCCCCCCCCCCCCCAACTTTGATTAGTTACTTCATAACTATAATCACAGAAATGCTATTTTGGGGTAAGTATAATCTCATAGGGCTTTAGTAATTTACATTGTTAATTGGTGGTGAGACTATAAAAGTTACGAACTACCTCATAAGTTCATGCCTGCCTACATTTGAATGGCACGTATTCACTTTGTTATTTATAATTTTGGGGGTATTGAACTGATGGAGATTACTCATGTTGAAAAGCTGCTGGAAGGCCTGTACTAGGAATTAAATTATCATAGTGGTTTCATTTTGTTAAGTCTCATTGAAAATATCTTGCTTGCAGGACAATCAAACTCATCAGTGTTCTGCTCTTCCACTTCAGTAGACAAAGTTTTAATCAGTGGCACACTTGATCTTGCAGAATTCAAGGAAAATAATTTCCTGCATTTTTGAGATGAGCAAAAATTCATGTAATCTAGCTTTTAAACTCCTGGCACTTTCTTTTTCTTTCTTTCTTTTTGAATAATCAGCTTTACTTCATTCAGTTGCCTATTTCACGTAACTTCAATTATCAAGATGACCCAATGCTTAGATGGGATTAGCTCATGGATGAAGAGGAAGCAACTGAATCTGAACTCAGGGAAGGCAAATAATAGACTGATGGTGAGATCAAAACACGTTGAAAAACGTACTGTTTTCTCTGAAGTTGTACACTTGCAATTAGTCTTTGCATTTAGATGGCTTTAGAGAACACTGTTACTCATTTCTGGTGGTCTCGCATAGCAGCATTTATAAAAAAAATACTTTTCTACTGTCCTCTTGGAGCT
This sequence comes from Dromas ardeola, assembly GCA_013398915.1. NCBI lineage: Eukaryota > Metazoa > Chordata > Aves > Charadriiformes > Dromadidae > Dromas > Dromas ardeola. The sequence continues at coordinate 665,258 of VYZM01017054.1, read as the reverse complement.
GCCATCCTATCTTAGCGGTCAGTCATCTAGCTTCCATTATCTTTTTATCCTTTGGACGAAGCACAACAGCATATGTGCTCTTCACCATCTATCAAGCTTACAAAAATGAGTTCTATTCCAGGTCTTGGTTTTTTTCATCAAGATTCAGCTGGACTCAGCTCTGGGGTGAAGACCATGAGTGCCAGTGCCAGTTATTTCTCTGGTGTAATTGAACTTTCTAAAATATGTCTAAAACACGTCTGTGCAGTAAGCATGCAGTAACCATAAGTACAAGATAGTATAACGAATTTCAACAGTAACTAATAATCATCTAGAATCTCTGCTTCTGCTTTAATTGCAAGGACCATTTCTTTGAGCATTTCTTCTCTCACCATAGGCAGCAAACACTCCAAAACAATACTGCTGTATCATGTTGATGAGAGGAAGAACAAGCAGATGTTAGTCACCTAGTTTGGGAGTGTTATTCCAGGATGCTTTAAAAAAGCTGTATTTTGATTAATCTTGATCTGTTACGGTAACATTGGAAAATCTGCACATGTAGCTCTTCTGGTTGAGGCTGATGACTCCAATGTGTGGAAGCCGTTCTGGGAACTCCAGGCCTCTCAGGTAGCTTGGAACTGGCCTGTCTAGCCACAGGAAGACGAAAAAAGCCACCTGGACTTTAGCTAGAATACAGTGAGAAGCCAATGAAAAAAAAAAGCAGAACACTGAAATGATGTTTTAAGGGTGACCGTAGTGTTTGTGTTCTCATCCACTGGTGGTTTCATTCTCAGTTACGCCTAATCTTACACTTTTGTATTATAGACATGAGTTATCTTGAAAGTTAAATAGAAACCTAAACACTCTGGAATCTCTACTTGTTTCTGCTGTAAGTAGGTTTTTGCTCCTCTGGGGCTAATTGCTTTTATAAACATTGTCTAACAACGTTGCTTGACTTTTCCAAGGGTCTGGCACTTAAAACTGTTGATCTCCTCAAATATTAAAAGGATGTAATACCTAGCTCCAGAGGTGTTCATAAAGCACAATGAAATCATTTGATGGAAGGTGCTAAGGAAGCTTTAAAGTATTAGCCTAATAGAAAACCTATCAGTGGACTTTTAAAACCTTTCCTCTTCAATTTTTATGGACTGTCTTAATTGACTTTAAAAGGCTTTTATGCACTTATGAATAGGCTAAGTAGAAATAGTCTTTTTTTTTTTAACCTGCAAATAAGGTACAGGGACAGCTTCTGACTTTATTTTAGAATATCTGATATTACAGGCTTTTGCCCTGTGAGGAGGGATTTTCAACTAATCTAGTGAATTTTCAACTAATTTTCAACTGATTTTCAACTAATCTAGTGAAATCAGGAATAGTGTGTCACACGTGTCTGCTAATGATGAAAACTTGGGGGGAAAAAAGTGACAATGGTGAATAAAAGAATAGTACCCATAAAACATTTTGAGGTATTTATGATTGCAAGCTTTAAAAATAGTGGGGACCACAGCACTCAGTTTAAATGCTACACTGTTTATTCGAAGGACACTAAACTGCCTAGACAAAATGTACAGCCATGGAGTATCACTTTGTGTTACAGAATCTTAATTTAGAGGCTACAGCTGAGTTGAATTCTGATCCCCTTGGGTCTGTTCTGATACAGATCTGTCTGCTTACGTGGAACATGTAAGTTGAAGTCTTTTCTATCTCGAGTTCTCCATATGCTTCTCAAACCAAAGACCTCTAGAAGCCTTGCTTTTCAGGGAATTTCTCAAGAGATCACTCTCCATAAAGAAAAGAAAGATGGGTTCACGATGATCTGGTTTTTGCTTGCACCAATGGGGTACGTTTACTCTTTGAGAGGTCTCTCCCAAAACCTGGCACTTGGTGATGCCAGCTCTGTTGTTGGCTCAGACAGCAGTCCCTGGCCTTGGCCTTGTCTCTGTGCTCCAGCCTCAGGGGAACGAGGATGTGCTGTCTGTGAGAAGACAGAACCAGCCTCCATCTGAAAGATTCACCCTGATTCACCTTATTCCTATACCAGACAGGCTTTGCAGGTAAAAAAACCCTCAACCTCCCCCCCACACCCCAATCCAGACACAAAAAGAAAACAGTTTCTAGTTTATTTAATAGACTTTGAAAGTCTTTAATCTGAAAACACAGAAGCAGATCAAACCACATTAAATTCTAGACTGTATTTAAGAAGATGCCTTTCTGCCTGCTTTGCTATCCTTTACCTAGCACATCCCAACTGCACAGTATTATGCCGTGTGCATCTCTGAAGAGATTTGAGTAATTTTCTCTGTTCCACCTGCACCAGGCCTCTTTCTTTCAGCACAGATGGAGTATTAATGGTTATCCTGAGGTTACTTTTGTTATTCAAACATTTCCTGGATTTTGCTGTTTACTCCACTGCTCTTCAATCCATTTGTTCCAAGTTCCTTATAAGAATTTATTTTATTTTATCTCCACTTTACTCCTTCCTGCCCACAGGACAGAATACACCTTAGCATCTATTCTATGGGGCTGTTAGCACACTGGAATATTAGACAAAGGTTATTTGTGGATGTTATTATGTTTGGTTACACACTTCTAGTAATAGAAGTAACATACAAAATTTTTTTGCTTCATCACCAACATCACAGTAACAATGATGCTAAATCATCTGATAGACAAATAGATTATTATCCATTTCAGTAATGGTTGGTTGACTGGAAAACATCTTCAAATGGTCTGGAGGAGCAATACGTAATGCTATAAATAAGTTTTCAGATCTCGTTTTGCTGCCAGCAGAAGCATGCTCTGCAGAGGCCTTCAATAGGTTCTGCATAGTTCCGCAGCTATAAGAAAAGACTACAGCTGGATCTCCATTAGTAACTGATCACTGTGCAATTAAGCTTAACCCCCTACCAGTGATGCTCCCCCAGGGGCAGCTCTCTGAACTTCCAATGAAGAGATTTTGAGCTAGAGCGAATGGTTAACAGCAGGATGAAGAACAATGTTTGAAGGGAAAAGATAAGAAGAAACGCAAACAGTTAAGAACCTATAATCTCTTTTGAGACTTTTAAAGAACATTGCATTGGAAGGGCAGATAGTAGGTCTGTCACTAGAGGAGAGGAAGTAGGGTACATGCCACCTACTGAAATGTATAAATGCATCAGTTATTAAGAAAAAAAAAAAAGAAAAAGGAAAAAAAGGACAAGAAAAACAAAAAAGAAAAGGAGTCCAAACTATAGAATTTTCAGGAACTTTGGCTTAAACGATAGAGTTTTATAGTGCAAACTTTACCTGAAGAGCATAAATAGCTCAGAGGTCAGACTATGCTGGAGTACAGATTCAGGATGGAATGCATCAAGACTTAATATGAAGATGAAACGCGCAATGTCAAGTTGCCTAAAATTTTAGAAGCAAAATGCTTTGAGCACTGACTCCTCAGAGAGAATGGAAGAAAACAATTCAAGAAAGATGATGAAGCAGAAGGGAACTTTATGCCTTAATTATTGCTGAGAAGTTGAAATAAATTCTTAAACGACATGAAGTTTTATGGGCCACTGACGAGCAGCCTTGATAGGCTGACGTCTCTGAAGGAAAATACTGGAGCAATTTGAGAAACAAATGATTGTGGACATAGTGAACACCTTGTTGCTGATGTAGTTTCCATATTCCATTGCTGGGAACCTTCCTGTTGTATTTTTACCTGGTTTAGGGCAGGATGAAAGGCTCTTTGACCTCGTATGGAACAGAGCCGTGACAAATGCTCCTCTGGATGATGAATTCAGGTAATTCTTGGCTAGCCTTCCTTCAGACAAAGGCAACTCACATGAAAAAGATGAGTTTCTACTACACTTGGGTGTGTTTCATGGTATTGCATGCTCATGGAGAGACTGAAGAAAAGGTTTCCTCAACAAATAGAGTGGTCAAAGGGTTCCATGGGTATTGCTAAATGGTAAATATTAAAATATCAGATGAGGGGGAGCAAGGAGCTTCAGTGGGCCTTGATCAGAGTTGTGGGAGAAAACTCTCTCTAGTGTTTTTCCATCGATGGCTGTGGGCTTTTGTGACTGCTGTGTGCTGCTCAACAAACCGCTGACCCTCCCAGTTAGGATCTGGAAGCAAAAATAGTATTTTTTTTTTAAATGAAAAACATGTAATATATTATTATATGAAATAGAATAATTATTCTGAAAAAAAGTTTACAAAAAAAATTAATTTTGCTTTCCATTATCTGAGTTTTCTGGTATCAATGTTAGCTGATGAGGAGCGTGTTCCCCTTGTCAGAGGACCGTGCCTGAGGCGTGTGATCCTCAGGATAAGGAATACTCAAGGAACATGGTCGACGCAATCCAGTCTATTCCCGCTAATTGCTTGGCAAGCACTTTAAAATCAGGGTGGTCAGTGTGACTGCACCGTGGACAATTTGAGGAGGGCTCTACGGGCCACCGGGTTTTACCTTCCCTTGCAGCGGGCGGGTTCCCCGCTGCTCCGGGCCGCGTCGTCACCGCGGCGGCTGCGACGGGAGCGGGCGGCCGGGCCCACCGGCGGGGGGGTTGCCGGTGCCGCTCCTGTGACCAACGACACGCTTAAAAAAAAAAAATAAATATATATGTATCATCCCGCTTTTCTCCCGCTCCTTAAAAACGGGGCGCTGAGGAAAACACCCACTCAAAAAACAAGGAGAGAGCGGGGGAAATTGTACCTGGCGGGCGGGGACGGGCTGACGACTCTGAGGCGAAGTTTCCCGCGGGCGGTGGCGCGTGGCCCCCTCCCCTCAGGCGGCCGGGCCCGCGCCGCGGCGCCGGGGTCTCTCCTGTGCCCGCAGGCCCCTCGCCGGCCCCGGGGTCGCA
>VYZM01017054.1:636620-658198 GCA_013398915.1 Dromas ardeola | reverse complement strand
TCGGGTGTCGCCGGAGTCCCCGCGCCTGGGTGATAGGGACGGGCAGGGCGGCCGCCGCCGGTCGGGGGTGGGGGGGTGTCCGCCCGAGTTGCCGGTGCTGGTGCTCAGCAGCACGGCGCGTCCGGCCACCCGGGGGGGGGCTGCGGCGTAAGTTTGGTCGGTGGTTACCGGGAGCGGTGGCTTGTGGCGGCCGGTGGCCCGGGGCCGGCGCTGGTGTGTGTTTCCGTGCGCATCCCGGTGCCGGTGTGTCTGTGGGAGCGGAGAACGTACGCTGTCACCCTGCTAAACACGAGTCCGCGCAAGTAACGGAGACACAAGCAGGGCTTATGCCTGGTATTAAAGGCAGGCAGGCAGGCATAGGAAGACTCCTTTGAAACCACCAGCAGAGGAAAATGGTTAGGAACGCCGGCAATAAAATCAGGTTTAAACCAGTTCCTTTATCTAAAGTTAGTTTCATTCTGTCGCGAAACAGTTCGGCGTTGTGAAATGGTGGGTTCCCTTCGCATTTCTCTTCAGGAGGGCGAGCCCGTGTCACAATGGAAGCAGGAAGAATTACTGACAAATCCGGAGTTGATCCATTCTAAATACTGATGTTGAACCATATCTGAGGGGAAACGGGGGAGATAATTTGGGATGCAGGAGGTCTATTTATAGACGGACTATATAAACTCTAGGATATATACACAAAGTTGAATTAAATATGCATGATTAGGAAAGGAGTTTAGAAGGAGAAGGTGTAATCGTTATATAGCATTACAACGGGAACACATGAGCTTGCAAGACTTTCCAGGGTGAAGATGAGAAGAATTTTTAAGATACGTGTTCTTTCTGGTGCTCAAGGCTCCTTGCTATTTTCATCTTTTGCGTATTACGTTAGCATTTACATCAGTCAAATTCACTGGCTGAGGATTAGCGGAAGATGTTAGTCTGAATATGAAATCAAAATGGATTTTGCTGCAAATAGATTTTTCTTACAAGTTTTAACACTTAGAAAGGCCGGGTTGGCTTAAATTTGACAGTCAGCCATGTTCATGTTTGTTTGTTTTTACCTGAATTGCATACAAAAAAAAAAAAGCTTACAAACCATTTCTTCTTGCTAAATATAGCAACATAGCTGAAATAGAATTTGTTTTGTATACTCTGTTTAAAACAAACTAAAACAAAGTGCTGAGATGAGAAGATGGGTTGACTACTGGAAAAACAGGTTTTTATTCCTAGATCAATATGATGCACTCTCAACATCTAGTATGAGGTAAAAGGATCCCTTGTATAATATCAATAGTGGTTCAGCCATAGCTTACTAAAAGAATCTTTTTCCTGGCATCTCAAGGCTTTAATGAGGGTGTAAGTAATCAAAATAAGACTTAGTAATGTAACCAGTCAGGTTAAAGAGAACACTGATTTCTTCTAGAAGCATAATATACAGTCTGACAGTTTTGAAAGCAGAGATAGGACATTTGCTTTATAGTTCAGGAAGGCTGAGAGATGCATTTCAGCTTTTATATTTTTGATCCATTATTGCAATTCGTTTTTAAGCAGAAGATTATATGCGTGATTTGTTGGTAATATTCTTGGAAGGAACTTTTCTCATTGCATATTAAATTCCAAAGTGCATCACAGAAAAGCTTGTATTGGGGAGAAATTATGTCTAGAAACTTTATGAAGTCTGTTTTGAATCCATTTCTGAGACAGTCTTCTAGAAAATAAGGCTCTATAATAGTTACGAATAAGTCTTGGCATTACTAGGGAGAAGTCCAAAAAGATTGACTATTCTCCTGAAGTTTGCTGTCTGTTTTTACAGTTATTTTAGTACAGGGACTTAACCATTACGCTAAATTCTAGACTAGACAAACCTGTAGACGTAAATCCGGAGAACTATGAATTGTGGTTGCATAAATGTACCTGCGTTGTCTTGCCAATGTGTGTAAACCTGAGGCGAAGGAATATCCAGCAGATTCATTCTGTGATCTGCATTTTTAGACCGTCAATAAACATTCTGCTTTTAGTTCTTTATTTTGTGAAGACGTGTTCGCTGGAGACTTCCTGAGTATAACTTCTGGCTTACTGAAATTCTCTTTACATTTGTTTCTTAATTAGTAGTCATGAGGAAAGAACAGCTGTTTCGAAGTACTGCAAAGGGGGTATTCAGCCTTGCAAGAGCAGTAATATTCTTGGGCATAACCTGTCCATGCTGAACTGGCAGCATTACTTGTATTAATTATTTTTCACTCTCCAGTCCATAACTGGATACGTTGTTGTGTTACTAATCTATGTGGTTGGGAAGTGCTTGAAAATCGTTTGAAGCGTAGTTCATGAATGGAATCCTGTGACTAAGGCATAAATTTGGATACTGATTTTAATTCGACCTCAAGAAAATCCCTGCAGTATGGAAGTAAAATGAGAGTGTGCTGCCTGATGACTGCCATTATTTCAGAGATTTTTCCTTGCAGCACTCAGCTGAGGGCTTGTTACCTGGCACCATCTCTTTGTCCTGTGTTTTCAAACATGGCAGTACTTTATACAACGCACTTCCACAGAATGTGTTCTGTGGATATAAGTACGTTGGTGAAAGATCAAGCTAAGAGCCAGCTTTGTGGCTTGGCTCATTGTCTTTACATATGGAGGGGCAAAAGTACCCTAATGCAGTCAGAGCTTTCTGCTGGTATTTTTAGTGTTTTTGGGGTGCTGGACTGAAGGTAGTTTATTGCTCTTAAGCATTTTCTTCTTTTAACTAGAGTAAGTTCAATGGCCATTTCTATTTTGGTCTGTAGCCAGTGAAGCTTTTTGACTTATTTTTGTTTCCGTGGTCTCTGGAGATTTTTTTCTTTTTGTTGGTTGTTTTTTTGTTTTGTTTGAATAGTAGAACTCAGAGTCAGTGCAGGTTTGGAAATACGTTAGATGAGTTCGTGTTGATGCACTGCACGTGCATAGCATATACTAAGTATGTATGTGTATGAGGATGTTGAGTGAGGGGTGCTATATCAATCTGCACAAGATTGGGCAGTGCATTTTTATGATTTTTGTAGACCTCTTTATTTAACTGAAGAAGACTCCGTTGATAGTTGTACATTGTTTGTCTATGAAAACCAGTGGAATAAGACCATCATTCAACTTCAGTTATACTTTAGCAAAGCCTGTAACATCTCTGCAAATTAAAAGGACACTGTCAAAACTAAATTAGTTAAGAAAAAGCAGCAATCCTGGTTTAGTATTAACAGAAAAGACTTGGTAATTAAAAAACCAGTTAATCCTGGTTTTGAAATTTTCCTGACTTTTCTATATCCAAGGGGTGTTGTATGCTGGTGCACAAAGCTGGGAAAATGGAACACTGTAAAAATGAAAGTGAAACTGAAGAGACCTATTTTCTTGGCATCCCAGCAAAAGATAAACAATAGGATAATGGGGAAGTTGTAGTTTAATAAAACAGGTAATAGACTTTTAAAAAAGATGTTGTTAAATGTGATTCTCTCACTTTCAGAGGTTAATGCCTTAATTGGTCATTCAGTACAGTAACTTTGAAAAGTTTCAGTGCTGAGTAGTGAATGCTACCATTTGTTTTCAAGGGTTGTCAGTGCTATTGCGCAGCATTTACGGAGTAGATTTCAAAACATATTTTCTGTCCATTTCCCGTGTTGTTACTCTGGTTGTTGTTTAATAAACATGTCCACAGTCTGGATGAAAATAACAGCGTATTCTGATGGCAGCATCATCTGACAAAAAAAGCAGAGTTTTAAACTGGGTACAAATCACTTCCTCATGCCCCAGAGCAAAACAGCTAAATAGTGGTACAGTAGAGCACAATAACCTGAGTTTAAAGCACATGCAGTAAATGGGCAAGATGTTATTTTCGTGTCTTAGTTTAGAAGAAAAGCTCATGTGCAAATTGTAAGTTACAGTTATGGCTGTGATGAACTAGTGCATTTTAGTGCTTTATACATAAGACGTGATTTTCAAAAATACAGTTGTGTTCCGGAGAAAATGTCAGTAGTTCTAGCAATGTGTTCTGTAGGAAGAGGGCAGGGAGTTCTCAGCTGGTCAAGTGTTCGTGTGGTCTAAGCAGAAATGTAAAAGTGCAGGGTTTGCATTGGAATGAGAATGGGGTCATCCACCCTTTGTACTCATCATCAGGGAAGCAGAACCTTCTTCCAGAGAGACCATAGGAAATCAATGAGTACACTTTGCTAGTGTAGAGATAAATGTGTACTGCAGAAGGGTATTAAATATAAAAGGGCAGCAGTAAAATGATTTACTACTTAAACAGTGGAACTTTCTTTTGGTCACCTAAAAGGCAATTTTCAATTTTTGATAACATAATTGTATATATTTTTTTAATACTAATAACTGAAAAAAGCTCGCAAATCAACTATTTTACAGGGATTTGAGGTATATAATGTAAGGTAGGAGAGGCTTCTTTAGAAATGGCAGCTTATTTGCAAATATATACATGTTTTTGAGGATATTATCCGGCACTTAACATTTAGATCATAATCATCTGATCTGACTTACCAAAAGTTAATGTTTGTTTTTTAAATGTTTTTTCCTGAGGCAGTGTGGATGCTTGCGATCCAGTCTGTCTCGCCATGACCAGAAGGTATCACTGAGGGATACCAGCACAACGGATGCACATAGGAGAGAACTTGACGTACATTTAGGTGTAGAGGCTTAATGAAATGTGGAAGAGCAGGTGCACGGTCCTAATGTGTGGTTTTTTTTTTTTATTTCCTCTGATGTTTGCTGTGTGAACAAACCTCCTTGTACATTTAAACCCCGTAGGACTGTAAAATTGCTAAAAAGGATGGAAGCCCAATACTCTCAAAATGTTTTTTGTTTTAGACTCTGTTTTCTACAAGTGGCCATTGAGATTCCCCCTCTGCTAAGTAGCTGTGTGTTACTGGCTCTACTCCAAAGGTAAAATTAAGGTGAAGAGAGATTAATAGCAGAGTGACCCTTGCTCTGGATATGGCACTTGTGACATTGCGATCCTAATTTTGGAAGGAGAAATTGGTCATTCTTGGTTCCATATGAACTCACCGGGACCTGAAATGATGAGAGGTGTGTCTACACTGGCTCTTTTCTTGGGAGCAGGAGTGTGCTGCATTCATCCCCACTTTGCTGTACTTTGGTTAATGGCGTATGTTGGTCTTGTTGCAAACGAACGGAGCTCCTTTTGGATAGAACTGACCTGGGAGATGCGTTCCAGGAGTACCCCTCGCACATTTGGGCTACAAATTGACATTCAGCTAATGAGGTGAGACCAGAGCTAGCATGAAGTTCAATAATCAAACCAACCACACCCTGAAGTGCGTGTAGCATATAGTGTAGATGCCAGATCCTCAGCACCAGCTCTCTACCTCTTCCAGTATTTCATTTCTATGTCACTTCCTTGTGTGGGCGCTCCACGCATGGTTCAATCCACCTTGTAGGGAGCGTGTGGAAGCCCACGTCTGGGGAGCTGGTTGGAGACCTGTGGGTAGAATAATCACCTGACACGCCTCCTGATGTCGCAATCATAAGACCATTATTCTTTCTCTCAAAAAGGGGTAGTTTGTGTTGGCACAAAGAGAAAAGGTTCGTTTGATCCCTTGTAAAACAACACATGAGCGAGTAAAAGGCACTGGTACTTTGGCTTACAAAAGACCTCCACGTTTTTAACCCATTTTATTATTTGCAAGAGCAATTTAGTTCCTAATGTTAACAATGAGTGATTATGATTCTGTACTTCCGTTTACAGCATAAATTAGCATTTTGTTTTCCATTACAGCTTTTGAATGAGGAATTATAATGTATAATTTGCTGCAAATAGATGTTATCATCTCTTTGGATGTGAACAACCACATAAACTTGAGCAAATGATAAAAATGGAATCAATTACTTCTCAAATGGAAGTAGTTTACAAACCTTCACATACAAAATGGCAATAGTAGCTCGTTATTGTAACAAATAATTAGGTTTTTTTTAAAACAACATTTATTGAATTCCATTGACAATTTAGTAATTGTTTATAGAATATTTAACCGTCCCCCTCACAAAATAGATGCCACATAATATATGCATTTTTTAAACTGCAGATTGCCTCTGCAGTCCGTGTATGAAGCTTTACTCATGTATATTCACCTGTACAAATGTTCCAGAAGGGGAGCACTGAGCCACAAATCACACTGATGAGGATGGTGATTAGAGATCTTCACAGCATTCTGGAATTAGTAGATCAAGATTGAAATTGTAGAGGAGAGAAGAATGAGGAGTATGTGTTGTAGGCTGTATCCAATGCCTGCTGAAGGTGATGTGAATTTTTCTGTCACTTTTAAACTTACTATCTATGTCCTGGTTATTAGAAGGATAAAGAAGAGGAAGAGACATTGTTACAGTTGCTCGAATGAGTGAATGCTGTAAGCCTCTACTGGAGGGGAAGGTAGTATCTTATACTTTAATGAGTTTACTAGTTTGAATTTCACATAACAAGTTTTTACTGTCAGTTGCTACGATATGTTTCTGTATTATACAGAGTTATTCATGCTTGGAAAAATATCAGTCCACAGCCAAAAAGAATGTGAGAAACAGTCCAGAATCCCACTCATTCTCTGCCTCTTGCAGAGACGTGCTTCGTATCACTAAAGGACATAATCCAAACATCATTTCCAGCCCCTTCCTTTCAGGGAGGCAGTCTACATTCTGATGATTTTCTTCATGCTGATTTGCGTGTATGTTTATTTCTGATCCTCTAAAGCTCTGACCATAAAGCCACCACCTATGTCACCTCCTGTCAACATGAATTCACAAGCCTTTTTCATACAGTCTTCCCTGGTAACCCCATTGCATCCATCCATGCTGTGTGCAATATGAGACCTGGTTGAACATCCTGTCTTGATTGTCCCCACCTTCTGTCTCACCCTTACTTAAAAAACCAGGTCCTTACTTTGCCTTATTTATTGCTTTAGATTTCAGACTTCTTGTTGTCCTTTTAAAGCCTTTGCATAATTTAGCTCTTCCCTGTTTACTGTTACCGCCGGTTTTCAGATATTTTTTTCTTGGGTCAGACAGCACATTGTGACTTGATGTACGTGCTAAACTTTGACTTTTATTCAGGATGTTTCTTACTATATCTGTCTGCTACCTCTGTATGCTCATAGTTTGCTTAGGCCTTGATCCAGCAGACCACTTAATTGCTCAACTGTAAACTTGAAGTCAAGAGAACTGCTTACAGGTTTAAAATGAGTGTGTGTTGTGTTGGATGGGGGCCTTTGACAGCTATATCTTAAGGACAGAGAACTTTACTTCCTTCTTGTTCGTCAAGTACTTGCCATACTTCCAGTACATTAGAAGTATTAATGGTAATTATGGCAGTGCAAGCAGGAAAGCAATGAGGAGATCAAGGAAACCTGGTAATGTTTACAGTATTGTTCATTGGCAGTTCAGCCTCTTCCTTTGTTAAATGGATTTGCAAATAAAAGGTGATTCCTCTTCCTCTCCCAAGCAAAAAGCCTTGTGATGAAATGAATAGGTATTCATTAAAATGCAAAATTATGTGCAGTGACAGAAAGCCATGCGTGAAAGATACTTAAGGACAGGAAACTCCTTTTGGATCCTAAGCAAGGTTTAAAAAAAGAAAAAAGAAAAAAAAAGATGGCTGAAAACATGTAAAGGTAAAAAAAAAAGATTCTAAGTAGGACATGCACACACTTAAATATTTAAGCCATGCGAAACAATGAGTAAATGAACTACTGACCAAATAAATTAACAAAACAAGAGTAAGGTTGCACTTCTAGCCTTCTTTATTTTCATCCAAAAGACCGTTAATTGCTGGAGGATTAAAATATTTCATATTCAAGTATAGAAAGTGATAACTGTGCAGAAGCTTGGATGCTCCAGCTATACAAGAAACAGTGAAAGGCGTACTTTTCTCTTTGTGTGATGTCAAAGCCAAAAGAAGGCGGGGGGGGGGAAGGGAGGGGGTTGTGGCCCTTTGATGTCACTTTCAGAATAAAAATAATGCTGTAAAAGAAATCGCATAATCTTTTTCTATTTTTCTAAGTCTTTTTTTTCTAAAGAGTTAGGGCAGCATTGTTAATTGATTTTTCTGACACTTATAATAACAGTTGTATTAAAAATAATTTACAAAGGTTTGTGGGTTTTGGTTTTTGTTTTTTTTTTTTTTTTTCCCCCCCAGAAGCTGAGCCTTGCAGAATCTGTTGTAGAAAAGTGGGTAGAGAGTGGATTATTGTACATCACTGTTCCCACATAATTATAATCTGCTTGATTGGTAAAATGCATGTTGTGCTTTTGCATTATCCATTCTCAACCAGTGGTGTCTTTCCAGTAAGGTTTGCTGGTGTTGTAGTAGTAGCATCAGGGTATCTCATGCCCTTTCAGTATAAATAAAGGTTGTCCTAACAGCTGCTCAGATTGTGCTGGCATAGTAGCCAGCTTTGCTGGAGTGCCAGTTTTTGGCGAGAGTATTTTAACACACTGAAGCTTTTCTCTGGTTACCAATGGTTGAATCATTTCCAGCTGTGAAAACAGATGTGTGGCTTTTTTGGGAAGTAAACTTAATTAGGGGAGGTTTATGAATTGATCCTTTTTTTTATTGTGGGGTTACAGGATGCCTTTAGAAAAGAAATAGTTTTTTATGAGCATGAAGCTGGACAGATTATCAACACACAGAGCATAATAAAGAAAATTTTGGCCTACCCATGACAAAAAGAGCCTGCCCATTGCCTCGTTACCTCCTAAAATCGTGTTAAAAATGAAAAGAAGAAATACTATTTAAATTGATAACTAATAAAGTTGAGACAAAACTGGCAAGTAACAGTGAATGGTTTATCTTAGTGCATATTGTGTATATTAATATTGCTGTTTGGCCATTTTGTAAGGCAGCTCACAGTCTTTTCAAATCTGTATGGGCCAACACTTCACAAACGTCTCACTAAATTTTTTGTTTTCATCTTTGGCTTTTGTCTTTGAAAGGAATTCTCTAGGTGAAAACTGCGGAAAATATTTGCCGTGTTTCAGACATGCTTTTCCCTTTTGTGTTTAGCATAGTGATTTGTACCTTTAATGTTGACATCTGTCTGTTTTTAAGTCTGCTGGTAGGCACAACACAGTTATTATGGAAAAGGGAACTTTTTGGGTAAATAAACTCTTAGTTTTGTGATTTCTTTTTTTACTCTTTTTATTCTTGATTGTTACATAAATTAAATGGTGAAGGATGGAAAAAAACCCCACAGCAGCAACTTGTTTAATTGTTATTACTCTTGTTGCAAATAAGTATCATATGAAATGGAAAGCTGTTAAAGCATCCTGAAACAAGGATGATGTTCCTTGAGCATGTTGTGCCTACGCCAGGGCTGTACACTGTATTGCACGCTAAACCCCCAGATGTACAGAAGTGTCTCTAGAATGATCACTAAACCTTCATGTCTAAATGAACGATAAACTCACTGAGCGGCAATGCAAACAGAAAAAAGATTGTTTACGTGTGTATTTTGCATTTTTTTTTTTCCCCAGGGGAAAAAATGAGTATTTGGAAATATCGTGGAGAGACTATTATTAAAAAAAACCCACACAAAACAACACAAACAAACCTACTTGCGAAGATCACAAACATATCTATCCATGAAACCACTGAACTTTTCTTCTCCCATGAGTGGATTGAACTCTCCTGTCAACCGTAGGATATATTTGGTGTTTTGGATGAATTACCTCTTAAAGAGTCTGTATGAAAAGCTTTGTGTGTTTGGAAGAATATGTTGCCTATCTGGGATTTGCAGAGAATGAGATGCTGTACTTCTCCCGTTGTAAAAGAATAGGAAGCTGGGCAGTGGTTTTAGGTGTCTTCCGGAACGGGCATTGCCCGTTACTTAAGCAGAATGACTGACTGCCTTTGGATTAGTAGCAGCCCAGGATAAGGAGTGGATGCGGCAGTGCTACTGGCAGTGCAGGTTTCTAAGGCACCATGTTAGCTTTCTATTTTTGGATACAATTTTCAGATATTAACTGCATGAACTGTTTTTTGCCCCAAGTGTATGCCTCAAGCTAGGGTTTTGTGTGTGTGGGTGTTTTTTGTTTTCTGTGTGGGTTTTTGTTTTTTGTTTTTTTTTTTTTAAAGCAGATATCAATAAATGTAATTTAACTGTCTTCAGGAATGTTATTAGATTAAAAAACCCGCAAAATTTCATACTATGATGTATAATTAAATCTCGTCACCAGGGAAGGCAGTATAAAGTGTAGATCTGCTGTGTTGCTTTTTTTTAATAGAAGATTTGCTTGTTTGTGGTTTGGTGTTTTTTTTTTTTTTTTGTGAAGAATTATTAAATTTAAGACAAAAAACAAATAAGAGAATAAAAGGGCTCGCATATTGAGAAATATTTTGTAAAAATATTAATTCTTTTGTAGTTTAGAAGATGTAAAGCAAAGTGGCAGCAAAAGTCAGAGCTGTATTTGATTAGAAATCAAAAGGTTATTAATAGTGCTGATTACTTCAGCTTAGTTATGTCTGCTCTAGTATTACTCTTATTTATTTGCAACACTAATCAAGCTCACTGTAAGCCCTTATCTTTGACCAGCCAGAAGAAATCATAAAAGGAAATAATTGTTTAGTGAGAAAGACTTTGATAACAGCATGACTCTTGTGTGGGAGACATGGAGATAACACTGTCTGAATGAAATGATATAACCAAGGTAGCTAAGGTGATAAATTCTTTAGTTGTCTTGTCCTCAGCGGTAAAATATACAGCAAATTAAAGATGCCTTTTCAAAAATCATCTTAAGAACTGATGGTATTTGTAATTTGCATGTTTCATATTTGCATGTGTAGAGGAAAGGGAGGAGGTTTGGTGTTGAGAATAATACGATTTTATAAAGCCACAGATTTACTCGCAGAGTTTGACCAGATTATTCAGCCATTACTTATTTTCCAGTTATCTCTCTATTGAATTGAAAACTGTGGTTAGCGTTTTACTTTTATTTGACCAAAATGTTTTCCAAAATTTAAGTATTTATCTGAAGGAAGGCATCAAGTATTCAGTAAAGCTTTTGGTACTTACTGTACTGGCTAACCATTCTCATTGTTTGCTTTCTTTAGAAAGTCCTGTTTTTCATTAGAGTTGTTCAGAATTAATTTTCTAGGTGGAGGTTCTCTTTATGACTTGACCTGGTAGGTTGGGAAGCCCTTCAGTATCTTTATGTTTTTCACCCTGAAAAATACTTGTTACTCAAGATACTGCTGTGTCTTCTTTTTGTTAAGGTAATCAGAGTCACCTCTTTAAGACTCTTACTGGAGGATATTCTTTGCAGACTCCAAATACATTTGCATAACTTTTCTGTTTTCCTTCCAATTTTTTCATTTCCCTTCAGGAAAATCAGAAGCCAGAAGCATGAGACGGTATTTCAGTATTGGTCTCTCCAATGCTCTCAGTACTACAAAGAAGAATTCACTTACCTGCTTCTCTTCATTACATTCAAGGTTCAAATTAATTCTTTTTGCCGCAGTATCACAATGAGAGTTCATGTTGAGTAACTTGTTCGCTTTAATACTTGCTGTCTTAACTGAGTCATGATTTTCCAGGATATAGTCTACCATTCTGTACATACGTTACATTTTCTGTTCATTGGTCTGCACCTTAGTACTTTGTTTTATCCAAACAGACTTTGTTAAATGAGCCTCTCTTCATCTTTATGACTTTTTGCCAATCTTATTTCTGTCTACTAATTTTATCATCATTTTATCTGATGAAATGTTGACTAGTGTGAAGCCTGGCACCAATCCCTGCTGAAACCCAGAAGAAACAGCTATGCTAATTCCTCATTGTATTTTTTAATATCTCTCCTAGCCCCCTTTTAAGGCACTTAATATACTCTTATATAGTATCTTCTTAATTTTTGAATCTGAAGTCATGCTGTAATAAATCAGCTGCTTTGCACAAAATCTTCTACAGATGATTACTGAACAAGTGGCGTCATCAAATATTTGAGTTAAAATTACTGGATATTTTTAGTGATGAGATGCCAGTCCTCTGGTTAAGTTACACATGTATGTAGCAATATGTTACTTAATATACCTTTCCTGGGAGGAGCAGGAACTTACACATTCGCAGCGTGTAAATGAGCATTTTTTAATAACTCTGGATCTGTAGAGACCGTACCTGAGTTTTCACATGGCTACACTTGTAGTGCCTGCACCAAAAAGACAGTAATAAAAGCATCATGTGGGAGCAAGACTTTATGCATGATGCATAATATTAGTGTGTCTGTGTGCCAGCATGTTGTGTGCACCCTGGATAGCTTTAAAATACTTCTATCTTTTTCTAGATAGGACTTGAATAACTAGAAATGTACTCGGAACTGGTCTAGGCAGGGGATGCCCTTCCATCCTGCCACAAAATAAAGCTTTAGGATATTCTTGGCTCCTTAGTTTAATGCAAAAAGGAAAAAAAAAAAAATACTAACTCCTGATTCAATTCCCCAGAAGTCAGTTTGTGTCAGCACTGAATTAATTACTCTATATCTGAAAATGAACTGGATGTGTTACTTCTCTGATACTCTATAGTTTGTTCTCTTTGAACTTCTTCAGCCAGGACTGCTTCTGAAAGCTGGCCCTGGTTGGTCCTGTCTCCCATTTTGTCTCCTGCGTCAGTGACGGCCCACAGTGGTTTCAGTGGGGTGTAAGTCCGCAGTCAAATGTGCTAAGGAAGTTACTGTGCCAGTTGTTCACCTTTACTGCCCCATTGTGTTAGTGTGGCCTTCGTGACAGAAGGTCCTCCATCCAAATTTGCAAGCTGAACTGCACACACAGTTCCTCCCTAACCTCTTCCTTTCTAAATGACCTAAATTCATATAAACACTGAAAAAAATTCTGCTCATGCGAATCTTAACAACCACACGCACGCCTGCCTTTGTTTTGAAAGAACTTGTGTACGGCACGGTGCTGATGCCCTGTCGTGCTGGGTGATCACCAGGAAGTGATGGTGAGCAGCTAGAGGTCTGGAGGGGTGGGAACCCGGGTCAGCTGCAGCCTCAGGGGACTAACAGAATTCAGCCTACTTTTGCTGGAAAAGCACTAAATAGGAAGAGAGGTACTAAGTAAGAATTAAGTGCCTTTTCTAGGAAAGATTCGAGGTGAAAACAGCGGGAGCTTCTCACTTTCAATAGGTCTGGGTTTTTCCTTATTGAAGAGCTATAGGTAAATGAATGCGCTTTTCTGTAGGTGTGTATTGAAAATGTGATTTTTATTTTTTTTTCTCCCACCCCCCTTCAAGGAAGTAATGATTCTGAGTGTCCAGGTTGTTGAAGGCTCAGCTTCAGACATCTTAAGTCGGGTTGACTTATCGGTGGCTAATTGTTTAGCATTTACTGAATTTTGGGGCTTTTTGAGCAACCAAATCTTAAACACGAAGAATCAATGTCTCTTGACGCGTGTGTCTCTACTGTTTAATGCGTGAAGACAGCTTGCAACCACATCGCAGGGAGAGCTGTGTGGAAACCTTGCTAGGCTGGATTATGCAGAGAATTACCAGTAGTCACAGAAATTGAAGAGTGTAACTGATGTCTCTCTCTTTTTAATAATGTATTCTTATGATGTTCGTCAATCACAGTCAGGACTTTGAAGGCCTGCTGTATAAGTTTTTTTTAAAGTGAGCCTGGCATGCTCGGTCTTCTGTGTAGTTCCACAGTGCTGGGCTCTGAACTTCATGCAGGCGCTTGAGCCTTAATGCCCATGTGTTTCCTTAGAAAATAAGATTTGATGACGTGTATTTTGCTTGCAGATTTTTATAAGCTGAAACTGAAGACTGGAACAGGCCTGTCCTGATACCTGTGCCAAACTTACGTGAGATAAAACACAGCCTGAAATAATTCACCGAGAATTTTGATTTGGCAGTGATGACTCTATTTAGAGCTGAGTCCAGGGGACCTAGGCGTAACATTTGTCAAAGGTGCTGAGTCTTATTTTCTGAAGGCACATGGGTGTGAGAAGCAAGGTGCCTTTCAGTAAGACTTCAGTAAGTGAGCTCTCCGAAAATTTGTAGTGCCGTGTAGGAATATTTGAGATAGTGTAAAATGAATTAGCTCAGATAACCAAGGCAGCAGAGCTAGGTGGTACTTCAGTCTTCTCGTGGATTAGTTACTATAGGTAGGGAAGCATGTCAGTAAATCTTCATTTTGTCTGCTATCCAGATGGAAGGCTATGTTGGATATCTCTGTTCAGCATTGCACTTCCTATATAGTCTATGTGTACTTTTAAACTGATGTAAGTACAACTGAACATGAAATGAGGGGGATTTTGAAAATTTTATTCTTAGGAGAAGACTTAAGAAATCTCTGTCCAGACAGACTTAAAAGATGATACCTGAAGTTCAGGTTGAAAAGTTTAGGACTTGCATTACCTGAAGGGAAAAGGTTTGTTCACAGGTGTGGGTTTCGTTAATGTTAATTTAGATGTTGTTTAATGTTAGTTTAGATGTATTTGTCTGAAAACCCTAAATACTCTATTGCCAAGCAGTAAAATTTCCATCCACATAACATTTTGTAAAATAAGTTTTATATACGTGCCTTAATTAATTTCCTGATGTAAGAGGTGTGACTACTTCTGTAGTGAAAGTACTGGTTTCCAATGAACAAAAAAGACTACTATGAAACAAAAGAGGTATGCATCATAAAAGCATCTAAAAGTTAACTGAGAGTGTGGCAAAACACATTTGAAACAGAGATGTGTATAGCCAGTTGTGTGGCAGGAGAGAGTGCACAGAAATTTCCATTTTTACAAATGGAACTCTAATGAAAGTTTTAAGCGTTGTCCTGCTGTTCCTCTATTTAGTGCTCTCCTCAGCATCTTCCTGTCAAGGAGTAGCACAATGTGTGGCATTTAGTATGTCTTTAATCTCTCTTTTGTTTTTGAACAGATCTTCTTCAACTGGTAGCAGCTTTAAGAATTATGTGAGTAGAATTGTAGTAAAAAAAGCAAACGAGAGAAGACAATGTAACGATGCTTCATACTTATATATCAGTTTTGTTTCATTTGGAAGCTCAAGGGCTATTGCTTTTGGTTGCCAAATGTTAGGCTGATTGCTTTCAAGGTGAAGCTGTACTATGCTGCTTTGAACTGATACTGCATGATTAAGGTAATAAGTAAGTGCCACTTAATTGGAACAGGCCTGATCAGAAGACATTCCAGGTAACTGATTTAAGCCAAACAATACTTAATTGCAATGACTGTTGCTTAATGGGGATGGTAATTATGTGCATTGGGGATACCTTGAAATGATTCATTGGTGGTTGGGTCTTTTGTGTCTCACTTGCTCTTGGCTCTTTTTCCTGTTATTCAAAACAGCTTTCAGCGTCTTCATAAATAGCCATGATTCATTCAGAAAGCGAACAAACCATTGCCGATGGTTGGCTTTTAATAGTTCTGTCCCAGAGCTTTAAAATCAGCTTGCTTAAAATCATGATGCCTCTAATGATTTTTGAGGACCTTTTTATTTGCTTTCAGGATTTTGAACCGTTTGGTTTGCGTTTTCATCTTTCTATGCCATCAGGAATGTTAGAAATAAGAAAACACAAGTCACATAATTTCTTGGCATCTGGATCAGTGTAGGCTCTAGCATCATGAGACTTACTAAATCACAGAAGTTGGTATGTTCTCTTTGCCCTTGGCAAATCATTGACTTGGTTTAGTTCTGTCAGATTTTCGTCGCCAGGATTGCCTGTATTCTTCTGCATGAATCCACCTGATCTGCTACAAAATACACTTTACAACTGAGGAACGTCCCTTTGTAGTTCCAACTGGCCAAAGATAAAACTGGATCCTTTTCCTGCCTTTTCTCAAACTTTGGCGTGCAAATACATGTTTGCACCTTCATAATTTAGTCTTGCTCCTCCTACCTTCTCTACTGCTTTATCATATCATCAGTATGGGATGCAGATGTTTTCAGCTTCAATTGCTTTATGTCTGTCCACTTTTTCCGTACAGATTTTCACACTTTTACACTGTATCTTTTGGGGCAGGCCCCCTTTTAAATAGGTGTATGTATCGAGTATTGTGGAGAGATGTAGTGTTTTCTGAGTTAACCCGGTACACAAGAATTTGCTCCTGATGCTAATGTTACAGTTCGTTTTTAATTCTAGAAATCTCATGCTTCCATATTTTTCAGTTTTCTCTCTTACTTACAGAGTGAACATGTTGGATTAAGATAAGTAAATGTGTTCTGGGTTAAAAGACGTAGAATCTTTCAGTTTATTATTTCTCAAATAACTAGTGCTTTTACATCCTTTTCCCCCCCTCTTATTACATCTAGTACTTGACATGTGGGTAGATTTTGACAATGGCTCCTGCAAGAAGTGATTTTCAGTGACAGGAACATGCTGAAGACATTTTCATTATTTAAAAACCAGACGCGTTTCTCTGTCAGCAAATCTACTGCAAATATGAAAGCAGGACAGTATTTTTATCATGAACCTCAGACCCAGACTATATTACCTTTTTCAAAAATGAAAGGACACTCCAGGGTTTGTAGGATTACACTTCTTCCTGCTCTTCCATTCCTCATTATCTCTTCCCCTTAGGAATATTTAAGAAAGAAATTTAAAGTGACACATACAAAAGGTGGCACAGGAGATTTTCTTGGCAAAACCAGAACTGTGTATCTCCAGAGTGCCAAAGTTGTCTTTTGCCTCCAGCCGTGAGTAGTCTACACACTGCATCATACCTCTCCATTTAAATCAGTTGAGAATATTTAACCCCATTTAGTTTGTATGAAAAAGTATTAGAAATATGAAGCATTATCTTTTTCTGATTTTCCATATAGATGTTTATAGGGAAGTCGAGAAGCTCTTGAGTATTGTCTGGACTACCTCATTCATTAGCCCGTGGTTCACAGAAGGGATAGCTAATAACTTTTTTTTTTTCTCTGCACCTTTAAAATGGTGGACGGCATTTTCAAAATGCCTCTCAGTTTTGATGCCTTTATTATGCTTCCACCACGCTGTGAGATTCACTCAAGGGCCTGATTTGCAGTGGGTAGAGGTGTACTTTCAGAAAGTCTAGGCTTCTTTAAGGTGTCTAAAGGTTGGTTCCGTTTACCGGTAGAAATTAAAAATGAAACCCAAATTATTTAAAATACACTTGCAAGCTCACTTATCTCAGTAAATTTGATGCTTTTAAAGCATATTAGTGACATCTAGACCCTTGTTTTGCTAGGCATTGTACTTACTAATATACTCTGTTTTATGTCAAGGACTTACGTTAAAAAGAAACAAATAAGTAAATTAATAAATAAGAGAATCATGAATCTAACATCACCCATATAATAGCCAATTATTCTGGTTCTCTGATGTATAAAGAAATACACATTTTCATCACAGCATGACTTACACTTCAGTGCAACATAAATGCCGTTCTTTCATCAGTAATTTCCACATATACATACAAATCTTGAAGTAACAACAATCATAAAACATAGCTGACTTAAATCTGTTAACCAGTCTGTTGAACATACGTACTTTTTTGTGAGTAAATGGTTTTATAGTTTTTCCATTAAATGCTGTAATAAATACTGTTTTTAAGGAGAGCAGTAATGGTAAATATTTTGAATAAAATAGGAATAATTACAATCAGTAACATCTTTTAAAATAAAAGTCACAATTATTAGGGAGTTAAAAAATAAGATAGTTTGTTTTAAGCTAGCAGAACTAGTAGGTAGGTTGTAATGAGTTTCAAATTTGTTGGTTAGGCCAGAGTACAGTTAATGTCGATGGAGGTGGCCAACTTCTCCTGAGGACCTGCCTCACTGCGTGTACTGAAAATAAGAGTCCCTTCACTTGTGGGGGCGTAGTGGAGCTACTTGAATGAAATACTGTGATTTTTATTTTTTTTTTGTTAAGGTTTTTAGACTCTAAATCAAAGTCTGCCCCTTACTGGTTGGAACATCTGTTGAGATGGGAAGTTACCTGGCTCAGCCTGATGGGTATGGCTTCTTGTGTAAGGACAAAAGAGAGAAGTGACGTAAGGATGCCTGCAGTCGCACTAAACTGTGTTACAAGTTGAGGTCGCATAGGAAATGCTTTCTTTGTCTAGCTGTCACTATTTGTAAAGGGTCCTCTTTCCCCTCACCCAAAAGGAGGGAGCTTCCATCTCCAGCTTCTTATCTTCCTCCTGCACCTGGGGATTTGATTACTGAAGTGTCGATGTGAGGGAATGCTGGCAGCCGTGGCTACAGGCCATTGAGGCCAGAGCAGGGGCGCTGGTTTGATCACCACGCTCTATCACTTGCCTTGTGATGCAGACGAGAGCGCAAAGGGCTTCTTGCTTGCGCTGTCGCTGATGCAGTTGTTCTGGGATCTAAGTCTTTCATTTTTTCATAGCCTTTGTAACCTTTCTTTTTTTTATCCTCCCCTGGCATCTTGCAGTTTAGAAGGGAAGAGTCGGTGCCCAGAGGACCTTGCAGTGTGACTAGTATGTGCATGATTTGTGTAGTATACTGCAGAGCTAGGAGGTGGAGAAAGAAAGAGTTACCATGACTTGCTCAGTTGAGACCCCTTACTCAGAGCAGAGGTAACTGCATATCTTCATGGAGGGGTAGTGGGCGAAAAGCAGACAATTTAATAGGCTTTTATGTTGGTTTAGCTTGTTTACTGTGGGAATTATAGCCGAAGAGAGTCTTTTGAAAGCTTGTTCCATGAGAGAAGATAAGTGCCCTCATGAAACACAAGTAAGGATGTAAGAAAAGACATGGAGGGCCATGTGGAAAAAACGGACAAATGGGCCATCTGTAATATTAGAGGCACTACTACTAGATGCTGGTAGTGCTTCTAAAGTCATAAATTGATAATGCCGTTAGTGTTAGATGCCAGAACTGCTGCTGGTGTCCAACAGCAGGAGTGATTTTCCCACTGGGAGAGTGAGTCATGCTGTCCCTGTGGAGAGAAGTGTATTAAAACTATGGAAACCGGTGAATTATGTTATTTTTTTGGAAAATACTGAAATATATCTTGCACAATGCCTGCATTTTTGCATTTCAAATAGGTTCAGATATGTAACCTGGAGCAAAATAGGAGAGTGTGCGGGACTGGTTTTTGTTAGGGACTAAGATGGTATGAAGAAGGGCCTAAGAAGAAAGAGAAAGGACACAGATTTAAGGTGGAGATAGATAAGGGATAAATTAGAGCCAGCTTTCCATCAGTGATGTCACCCCTCAAGTAGGAGAATGCAAAAAGTGTCTTTTCCTTCAAGGAAGAAGTTGGCAGCAGGAAAGGAATTTAAATTGAATTGCCCTAATGGTGTGTGTCACATAGCAGAACAATTTGCATGTTGCCCTTCTATTTAAGAATTTTAGAGTCATTGATGTCAGTAACAGAAGGAGCTGTAGTTTGGAGTCCCCCAAAATACTAGCATTATCAGGTTTTCAGCTGTGGCAGTGCTTGGGAGCCATAACAAATCAGGAAGCCGTGGAGCTGTATGTCAGAGTCTGGCAGGGGCTGCTGCTCCCTGCCGTTCAAGGGGCCGGGAGCTGAAAGGGATGGCGTGGCCAGCAGGGCAAGGACTCTGCCAGCCAGGGCCTGCCCCACCAGCCCCAGCAAGGGAGCAGGGCAGGCTGGAGAGGCGCAGCTGGTGACAGCCCAGCATTCCCATTGCTAGGCCAGTCCATGGTGGTAAGTCCAAGGTCGAGTTGGGAAGTGGGTCTGGGTCAGGATCGGTGGGACCCGTGGCCCACAGGTACGGCGATGTGGATGGGGCTGTAGCTCAGGTGCAGACTGTACTGAGCAGCAGAGTGTCACCTTAAAGCAGCTCTTAGAGGAAGGAAGAGGGTGAGTCCTGGCTGAGGCATCCCAGCAGTGCTGCCTGGGAACCTTCCTCTCCAGCTTGAAGGGGCCAGCCCTCAGCTGTACTGTCTCTAAGCTGGCTCTGAGCCCAGGCAGCCAAACCCCCAGGAGGGGGATGCTCTCAGGATGCTGACACTCTGCTAACCATAGTTGCCCTAAGTCTCACTCGCCTGCAGTGCGTCCTCTTTCAAAGTCTTGGAATCTACTGGGTGAGACATAACTGGTAAATGAGATGAACAAGGGTGTAGAGGGAAGAGCAAAGTAACAGGGCAAAAAGTGCTTTCTGCAGATAATTGCTGTGTACACAATTTGTAGCCAAACTGAAGCAGTCACCCTCATCACAACTTGGTGCTGCTTGTTTATTGTATTACTTACGTACTGGACTACTTACAGGAAAAAAGTCTCAAATGTTGCATCAGAAGAAGTAAAAGGAAATGTTGCAGTCTTGGACATGAGCAATCAGGGGAGAGAATTTGGAGGAGAACTTAAAAACCAAAGGAAAAGATGATGCTGTGGGCATGGGAAAGGTAAATGACATGATGATATGGCAGGTCCTCTCAGGAACCCTCAAGGACTGGAAGGAATTTAATAACATGGAAATGGATGGAGTGGATGAAACACCATTACGTGGCAGAGCTGCTGTCATTTTTGCCTGACTGGGAGAACAGCTTGTAACTGGTTTAAAGTCAGGGCAGTATAAGGTTCTGCCTGAGTCATAGCAAGCCAAGCCAAGACCATATCTAACATAACTCTGCTTAGTGGTATTCCCTTCTTCGTTAATGTAGCAGCAGCCCTGGTCATACATGGGCACCCTGTTAAAATAGGCTGTGTACAAGTGCCAAATGAAAGATAGTGTCTGCCTGATAGAGCTTACCCTGCAAATATAATAGAAGATAGATCTAGAGAGAGAGATATATATATATTAAAAAAAAACAGGTGAGGGCAGGCAGGTGAGGAGGTGGAAGGAGACATTGAAACAGTCCTCTCTAATCTCTGTATGTACTAATGTACTGATCCTGCTGTAAAACAGATCGGGCAGAGACCTGTTCTCCTGAGGACCTGGTGCCTCTTACAGCAGTTGTTTTCTCTTTGGTGCAAGTGGGGTTGCTTTGGGAATGCATCACAGCTGCACAAGCTTCTTTTAGAAGAGACACCTGATAAAAGAGAGTTGTGAGAGCGCCGTGTGACTTAAGTCAGCGCCTGCCTGTACCAACAGCGTGACTATGGCTTGTACCCGTATGACGAGCGCCTCAGTAAGGCAAGCAGAGTTGGAGAGATGTCGCAGGACCACAGGTGAAATAACCGCTCGAGGTCTCTATACTCCCGGAAGAGTACTACTTCAGTGACTGCAATGATTTGTTTGTGCTTATACAATATACTTCAGCTTCAGCGCAGTGAGTCAGAGCATTCCACAAACAGCGTGATTTTAGCGTAGCGTGTCCCTTTGCAGCTTGAACTTATACTTCCATGCTCTTTTAAAACAATGTGTCTAACTTCACAGAAGGTGCCTTATATATACAGCCAAATGTGTACTGAAGAAATTCTGCCTGGCTCCCAAGAAAGCAGTCTCTGTTCAATTAGATATCAGAAGGTCACCTCGGGTTATAAACTATGTTGCAAAACATAAAATCATTCTGACTTTCCCAAAAGTTTGTGTATATGAACAAGTAACAAGGTAAGGAAGTCAATTTGTATTTCAGAATTTTGTAAGCAAATAAATTTCAACCCCAGTCTGATAGTATACAAAAAACCTGTTGGCATGCAGCTCT
>VYZM01017054.1:617348-636574 GCA_013398915.1 Dromas ardeola | reverse complement strand
CCCCCCCCCCCCGCCCCCCCCCCCGAGGAGGGACAAAGATCTTCATCTTGTTTGTGTTTATATTGGGTGAACTCTCTGCATTATGAACCTTACAATGCAGAGTTACACAAAGAAACAAGTTAATTTTGGGACATTCTCATACTAAAAAAGGGTAAAAACCTTGTGGTGTGTTTGACAGCAGATAATTTGGTGACATTTGGGTAACTTTGTTTAGTGCTCAGGAGGTCAGTGAAGGCAGTTAAGCTGTTGGTTACATGTACAAATAAGTAGAACCCATGTGGCTAAATGACAGTGACGGAGTGTTGCAGATTTGACCTCATTTTTCATTTCATGTTTTTAGAATAGTTCATTCAAATCCCTTCTTTTTTAGGATTTGATGTATTGCAACCCATGTGTATGGAAGTTACAACAATGAATATCTGTGAAAATTAGATATGAGCAAATCAAGTGGAGAAGATTTGGAAAATGTAAAGTGGTTTTTAGATTCACAGAATTTATCAGCCTTTTGGAAAATTTTTTACTCCCAAGAATAAGCACTATATTATGTCCAGGAAACATCAGTTGTGGCAGGGAATGGGGGAGTCAAGGGGAGAAGAGTAGTTTTATCTGAATAAAAGTTCTGAAGAAAACCAGAGATGACGTTGCATGACAGAATTCATCTGTTCCAGCAAGTGTATATGCTGTAGATGGAGCAGCAGCTGAATTGCTGCAGAAATTAATTTGCCCCACACAGAATAAGTTGAATAATTTACTAGAATAAACATGCAGGGTCATGATGGGAAGCCATCTATCTATTCAGTGTATCTATAAGGAGACAAAAAATGAAAGTAATCTTGTAACTTGCTCTTTGCAAGCAGAGAGGGAAGGCATAAAAAGATTTCTTGGGCTGTGTGTATGACAGGGTAGAGAGAAGCCACTCTGCACACTGCCATCTTGCTGAACAAATACAGATACCGAGAAAAATGGACTCACCAGCTCTTGCACCTGACAATACAAAGGAGAAGTCTTTAGTGTTGTTCCTCATATCAATTCATGTTTCTTTCCTCTGGAGAAAGAAAGAACTGGAATCTTATGAAATCTGTTCCTGGAGCAAGGCAGCTGTGTACTGAACCCTTCCTTACACAGGACCTGCGACAGTTGTATCTGGTTTCTGTATGATGGCCACAAAGCTTGTATGGTACCTAAAGGGGCCTACAGAAAAGATGGGGAGGGACTCTTTATCAGGGAGTGGAGCGATAGGACAAGGGGTAATGGTTTTAAACTGAAAGAGGGGAGATTTAGATTAGATATTAGGAAGAAATTCTTTACTGGGAGGGTGGTGAGGCACTGGAACAGGTTGCCCAGAGAAGCTGTGGATGTCCCATCCCTGGAAGTGTTCAAGGCCAGGCTGGGATGGGGCTTTGAGCAGCCTGGTCTAGTGGGAGGTGTCCCTGCCCATGGCAGGGGGGCTGGAACTAGATGATCTTCTAACCTGAACCATTCTATGATTCTATTGTTAGTGCAAATAATACAGTGGTGGAGTATGGTGATAAATTAGAATAATTTACAAAGGAAAAAATGTATCGTCTGATTTTATTTTCCTTCACAGCAAAGTGACAGGATGTCCCAGGTCTCCAGCAGGAGAAACCAGGCAGAGGGGGATTGAACTCCTTGGTAGGTGGATGTGTATGATTTGTGAAATTAGTCCTTTGCCTGCCATCCTGACCAGAGCAGATGCTGTGTAGCTACTGCATTCACGGCCAGTGGAACCAGGGGACACAGGCGTCACTCGCTGGAGAGCAGTGGGTGTGTTAGCACTCTGCCAGGCTCCCTTTGACAGGCAAGTCACAGGCTTCTGTGTGGCAGTTCTGGAGTGTTCTGCGTATATCTGATGCTTAAGAGTAGTATAAGGCAAGATGCAAAGCTTTAACAGTTAAACAAAGTGCTTATCAAAATAGACAAAATATGTTGAAATAAAACAGTTGTTTCTTGCAGACAGCTGGGAAATGTCAGCCTTGGTGCTATTTTTGTTGGATAAATAAAAATTAATCAGAAGAAAACTATTTAATTCTCCTTCATACAGGAGAAAGGTGCAAAAAAGGTACAAATCTACTGTTTGCTTTTGTGCATCCACTGTTGTTTCTGACTTGTCTTGGCTTTTGTCTAGAGGAGAGAAAACTCTGGTGGTTTTCATTTGGTCTGTAGCAAATGAGGAAGATGCTTATGTCTTTTACACAACATTGAATGGTTAATTTCCATTGAGACCAATTGTATCAGTACATTTTTTAGGAGACTTTCTGACGACTTTTGCTACAGTCTCATATCACATCAATAGCACACATGCAGCTGTCCCTGACTTTCCCCAAAACATTATGGAAGTGTTATGTTGGGTTTGGCTGTGCGTGTAAAACATACCCTGCAAGATGAAAAGGTTTTGTGTTCCTGTTGGAGAGCTTTTCAGGCAGACAAATTTGGTGAGGTGTATATATTTGAGGTGGAATGCATCTTTGGCAGCGTTAACAAGTAGTTTGTATGGGGTTGTTTGGGCTCCCTTAGTAGTCTAAGAAAAAAAGAGATGTGTCCATAGGGTGATTGACCCTCAGCCAGTGACTGAATTTTAATGCACTTGTTTAAATGCATTACTTCTAGGTGGCTGAAAGTGACATAAATTTTGTCTTTACTGGTGTGATAGCAAATGGTTTGATCATAGCGAGTAGTTTAACTGGGAACTGCTGTGGCAGGTAAGCATGTTTGCCTTAAGACACAGAATAACTGGCATATTAGAGATAACAGCTGATAGTTGCCACTGTCTGACTGCATGCTGGGAGTGTTGGCAGAAGCTCTCTCTGAAGTTACAGGATGGTCTTTGTTAATGGTCACAGTCTGGTTTTCTGACTTTGTGATGCTTCCCACCGTACCAAGTCTATTGGAATATGGGCTTGGATATGGGCAGGTGAAGTAGTTTGTTGTAAGTTGGCAAAAGGGATACTCTGGTACCCAGGTCTTCAGATGTTTGATTTCAGTAATGTAGCTGCGTACCATTCCCCTTCTGCATGTTTTGCTATTGAAAGAGGAATGGCCAGATTTCTTCTGCTGCTGATGCCTGTAAAATTTTGACTCGCAAAACTGCTTCTCTAACCACTGCTGGGAAATGAGTTCGGTGGGGTGGTTGATGGAGCAGCTGCTCCCTGTGCCTTGCCCAGCTGAGAAGATTATTCTGCTGTCAGTTGATTTGCCTTTCCTGCCTACCCCAAGTTCTTCCACTGTCCTCATATGGATCATCTTCTTGTGAATTTGCGAAGCCTTATGCCTCGGGTCCGTTAGTGAAGCAGACTTTCTTGTGCACACTTAATTCGTTGTGCTCTCATGAGAACAGTTTCGTGCTACCCAAAGCTTATGATTAGTCTGGCTTTTGAAGGCTGATTCAGCAGACATATCTCCTATAGCAGTCTCAAGTGCAGCAAGTATTATGCATATCTGCTGTATCAAATTCCATGGAGCTTCTGGTGGTTTGGAAATAATGTAAGCTAAGCAGTTTTTGAGCACAGCTTGTTTCTGTAGATGAAGGCACTATAACTTCTACCAAGTGCAGCTTTTTTTTTTTTTTTGTCATGTACACTGAACAGGGGTTTAGAAGTGAGAAGTTTTGGTGAGAACCACTCTTACTTTATGATCTGGGTGAAGTGGGAGAACCCAATTCACAGTGTTCAGGAATTTCTGGAAAACATGTCAGTGGAAGATCACACAGTTTGAAAGGCAGTGCCCTGACAGAGATGTACAAAAGATTTTGCTATTTTTACATATGTGTGGATCTACCCATGAGTAGTGATTGCTCTCTATGTCATTAAGAGATGCTGCATGCAGAAGACTTGACTCTCCAGCTGCAGATGCGCCAGCCTTTCTGCTAAAAACCACAGAATCTGGAGGTAATAGGGGGCAGAATAAAATAAATTGGCTTATTTTATAATCCAGTTGGTTAGTAATGCCTCTCTGTAACCAGCTGATGTTTCTTCTTTGAGAAACAGTGTTTGACTTGTGGTAGACGTTTTTCCTTTTGCTGATCGTGACTTGTGACGCTACCACTGTCCCTGTTTCCCGATTGAGTCCCTTTGATGCTTTTAGAAGTAACTCCGTGATTTTTCTACTATACAACATTTTTTGTGAGTCTGACATCTCTCTTTTTTCCCCTGGTATGGTGGACTTCTGAGAAGAGGCTGTTCTCTTAGCACAAGGGATGCAAGTTCAAAATGCCTGTTATGGCAGTATTGTGAATGTGTCAGTGAGCATGAGGAAGAATGAGGAGCAGCAGCAGGGCAGTAACTTTCCAGTAAAACAACAGGAGCTAAAGCACATGTTAAAGAGGAAGAGCGACTTAGCCTGTTAGGCTGAGAAAAACAGAAGTTGCCCATGTCTGAGGGATGAGAATTGTAGTCTGTCAGTACCAAATACCACATTACAGGCATGGCCTGCATAACATAGGGGCAACACCGTGCACTCTAACCATGTGCCCTAATCCTAAAATCAGTTTGGATGCCAAAGGAGAGTATACTGACAGAACTATTTCCATATATATAACTGAGCCACCTTGGTAGTGTTATGAACAGTATTATTTGATGCAGAAGATGAATGAACCGGCAGAGCAGCAGCTGGCGTGACAGTCCAGGAAAGGCTGAAATCTGCATCTGTTTGAAGGAGAGACAAATACTATGTTGCAGTGAAAACAACTCAACCTAGTCCTAGGCATTAGAAGCAAAAAAATGTAGATAGAAGTCTTTATAATCTGAGCAAACAAGTGCTTGGCAGTAGCATTATGTGAGCATAAACATCAAGTCTTTACAGTGATGTTAGCAGTATACTATCCTAGGTGCTTCCAAATGTGTTCTGTCTTTTTACTTTCTGTTTTGTCGAAAAAAGGTCTCTCCACTGAAGTTTTTTAAGTATCTTCTGCTTTGTAGAGTGAGTTCTTTCTGAACTAAGCAGAGGGTATTGGCAGTGCCTAATTGCTGTATTAATTTGGAGGTGGTGGTTATTTCCATATTCTGATGAGTCAGACCTCGGCGATCTCAATCAGTCTAGCCCAGATGCCTCTGTTACCCAACTGTCAGAGCTGATCACTAAGGTTTGATGTGAAAATATAAGTCTTCAAGTGTTGGTGTACTGGTTATACTCCTAGCACATAAATCTTTCCCTGCGTTGGCAGATAAATGAACTTGGTGACCTACTAGGTCTTTTCCATCTCTTTCTTACATGATTGTCCGTGTTGAAGCCCTAGAGCATCACTGTTGTTGCCTCCTTCTAAGCCAGCTCGCCTCAGGGAAAGAATCTGTCTGTCAGTGACTAGGAGAGCTCGCCAACTGGCTGTGAGTTGTGTGCTGGCTCAGGAGACCCTTCCTTCCTACTTTTATAGTCTGCAGAAATGGGCCTCTCTATTATCTGAACCCGTGATTGTTGGGAGATTGCTGGGCTTTGCGACGACCCTGGGATAATAACCTTGTGCTTTATAGTGTTCTGCTGCCCTTTAAATTTGACGTGTAGTGAGAGCAAAGTGTGGCAGTTCTTGAAATAGCATGGAAATGGCGCCAGCCGAGGGCCTCTACGGAGAGCTAAAGCAAGTGGGGAGCAGCCAGCGTAGGTCCCGTACTGCTGGACCTGTGTATCCCTTTGCAGCCTCTCCCTCTGAGTTCTTCGCAGTGACCTGAGTATGCCCTGTCCTACTGCAGCGAGAGGGGAAAGGTAACGGTGGCATCACAGCTGGCATTCTGTCTGTGAGATGGATCCCGTGTGTACCATGAGGCTTTCAGGTGGAGGGAGCACACGTCTCCCTGTGTCACCAGTGCACCGAGGTTGAGATAGCGTGTAACTCGTGAGCTGGGAGCGTGAGTTACCACTCTGTGGATCTTCCTCCTTCACTCCTCTAGGCCTAAACTAACGATGGCTTCTAGAACATTACTACAGTGGAGGAGGAAGCCTTTAAATCCAAAATATCATCTTTTCTTTTTGGTATATATGTACGCAGGCTTCCAGGTGTTATAGGGGAAAGGGTAGATGTGTGAAGAGATGAGTCTTCCTTAAAAGGGTGAAGAGAAGAGATAATTAGGTTGGTTAAATAAGGGGATAGCGCAAGTAGGAGAATGAACAGATGAAAAATATATGAAGACAGTGAAGAGAGAAGCTGGTATCTGGAGAAATGGCCATATTCTCAAAAATGTCTAGGAGTTTTGGGACTCCCCAGTCTCACCTTATTTCTCAAACTTCTCTGAGAGTTAAGCGTCTAAGCCACTATTGGAAAGTGGCTTTTTAGATTCCTGAATCACTTCTGATGGTTTTCAAAATTTTATCCTGAGTCTGACATACTAGGAAAAGCTTCTCTTTGTCACTTAAACTATACAATATTGGTGAATAGAGGAAGCAGTTGTGAAGGCTTCCTGTATGCTACCTGTATAGGATGCTGAGGCAAGTGGGATGAAGGTGCATTGACAATATAGAGCCAGCTGGGATGTGATGTCCTTTACCACTTCCACATCACGGAAGGAATAGTGTTGAGTTTTTAGGTGTCTGATCACAAAGGCATAACAGACAATTAGCTGTGCAGAGTCAGAATAAAGGTTTATACAGCTTTGTATGAAGATCTTGGGATCTAAATCACAAATATATATTTATTCCCGCCCCCACTTCCTGTGGTCAGTGTAAGATTTCTTCTGTCAACAGGTGCGCTGAGAATATGCTTCTGTGTCTCATGAGCGACAAAAAGCTGTTTGATGTGTCTTATATGCCGCAAGAATATCTAGACTTACAGTGATACAAGGCACCTTTGGATGTTGAATTAATATTCAAGGAAAACCCCAAAGTCTGCCTACGTCAGGGTACGTTAGTGTAAGACTTTGTCTTTGAATAGCTAATTCCTATGCACCCCACACTGCACTGCCCTGATACCTGGTGATTAAATAGCGTTCTTTAAAGTGGCACTAATATTGTGCATCTTCTGGCAGAGGTTCTTAAAATCTGCACCGGTTGTAGTTGTTCAGTAAAAAGGTAAGTATGCCCCTTAGGAGAGCTGCAAGGCAAAACAGCTTATCTGCACACACCTGAAACTGGAAGAGACAATTCACTGGAACTTAATTTGCTGCATGCTGGAAAGACTAATGATGATTCTGCATTCCATTGGCAAAGAAATGAGGTAGATGATGGCAAAAAAAAGCGCTCTTATTATAGTGCCTGGGTAGTAGAAATTTATGAGAAGCTTGTTCTGCTTTTGCAACCTGTGATGTCATTTCAAAATCTTGCCGTTAAGGATTTTGAGGGAGAAAGCTGCAATACCGTAATCTAAAGAAAAATGACACCTGCGTCAAATCTGACAATAACTTCATTTCTATCACGTCACATCCTAACTACTGCAAATGTACTTCTGCTGCAGAAGAGTTATTTAATCTTTTTTGCAGTGTTTTCATAGTAAAAGGGTGTAGAGTGGGAAGAGGAAGGTAAACCCCTAGGACAAGCAGCTATTTCATGTTATGCTGATAAAATACTGACAGTGAGGAAAAAAAGAAATTATTTCTGTCATGTTTCTTCTCTACTTTTTCTTCCAGCAGTTCTTCCTGTTCTGTGGAACTTAGCTATGATGTTGATCAGAGGGTGAAGTAGCTAGAATAGGTATGGTATTGACATGCATGACGGGGCGCTAGCTGAATTGCAGGAATTTGGAAGAGACCGTCAATTTTTGTAAAGCATACCTCTTCAGTAAGGGACATAAGGAAGAGCATAAAGGCTTTGACTAATGCTTTTTGTAGCCAGTGTGTTGTTTCAGCTGATAACAAATAGCAAAGGTCAGTGGTGAAAGGAGTGTAAGAACTGGGAAACCCATTCTGGTACTTCACTTGTATATTCTGATTTCCAATTGTCTGGGACTTCCTCAGATGTAGGTTTTTAAATTCAATAGTTATGCATGCTTTTTTTTTTTTCCCCCAATTTTTTTTTTCTTCCATTTATTGGTCCAATTGAACTTTTAACCCATGAACATTTTTGGCATAAATCTCATTCTCTGGCAGTGGATGACACAGCTTGGCTACATTTTGTAAGAAAAAATAAAACTTTTGTTTCTGAGCCTTCCACCTGCTAATTTCATTTGATGACCTCTGTTTCTTTTGGAGGAAATGCGGAAAAATCATTCTTTATTTACTTCCTTCGCTTGTGATTTTGTAGACATCTATGGCACTTATCATAAACTCTCCAGTTACATCTTTGCCAGGCTGAAGATCCCTTAGCTTTTTAGCCATTCCTTACACGGCAGCTTTTCCACGCTTTTCATTAAGCTGGTTGTCCTTCCTTGTTTTGTGGTTGTGTTGTCTTTTCTGAGGAGAGGTAACCATACCTGTGCACAGTGTTCAAGATGCAGATGAACCTCTCATTTATGTTGTGGCATAATGTTGTTTCTTTTTTTTTATTTTCCTAAAAGTTTCTAAAATTGCATTTGCATGTTTGGCTAGTGCTGAGCACTGAGCTTAGATTTCATAAAGTTTTCTAGTACAACCCCAAAATTTGTCATGCGTAGTGTCAGCTACTTCGGATCCCATCCACGTGTATGCCATGTAGAATTGTTTTAGGCAATTATTAAGAATGGGCTTTATCCATCATTTTGTTGTGATATTGTTAGTCATCTGTAAATCTCATAAAATAGTTTTTGGTTTTACTTGTTTGAGTAACTTGGTGACATCTACAAACCTTGACGGTTCACTTCAAAATAAGGGTCATTTCACCCTTTTCCTGGATCATTTGGTAGTATGATGGACAGCAACAGCTATCGATCTGCAGCACTTCACTCAATCCTTCCTTGGAAAAAACTAACCTCTTATTTTTCTTCTATTTCTTCCCCCTGCCATCAGGTCACTTCCAGTCTTTACCCATAGCAGCGTCAATGAGGGAATTTTCTTGAATTCAAGTAGACTTTATCACAGTGATCTCTTATGCCTGCGTGCTCAGCCATTTCTTCAGAGAACTCTAATGTGTAAGAGAGGCACATTTCCTTCTACAAAAGGTGTGTCGCTCTTTCTGCAAAAAGAGAGGTCGTTAGATTGTTGTCAGTAAGTGGCATTCAAAAGCTGCAAATTTAATGGTAGTTAGAAACTAAGGCTAATCAGAACCTAGTTGTGAAACTGAATTTTTGACTTTTTGTTACAAAGACATGTCTTTAAGAAACATACCAAATATTGGGGCATTGACTGAGTTGACAACAGGGACTCTCAGTTAATTTCAAATGGTTATTTTAAAATGGTTTGGTTTGTTATTTAGTGGAAAACGTGCTTCTTATGCAGACATTATTTGAATGCCAAGTCTGAAATTCCAGCACCAAACCGTTTTCTAGTTGTTCAGCCTTCCGGCAGAAGCAGTGGTAACATTAGTTTACACTTTCTTAACTTGCATGTATCTGAGAGGATTTTTCCAAAAGACTGTATTGCCCAAAAAAAACCCCCTCTATCCAAGGGGGCAGAAGCAGCATAGAACCTTCTGAATCTGCTACAGCAGATGATGGTATATCATCGTCAATGTATACTTTTATTTCCTCCCATAATTTCACAACTACGAGAGCTACATAGGATTACTTACAAAGTTTGCGTCCATTCAGCAGCTGTTAGAGAAGCTATACTATGGTTTCTCTGTGTTGTTTTTAAGTTATTCTTGTGCTGGGGGAACTGCTGTGAGAAATAAGAGACTTCATCCAGTCTGTAGATTTTCTGCTTCGAAAGTCAGGAGGTACCTCCCTCCGTTTTCTCTCAGATGCTGATGACATTTTACAAAAAAAAAACAGGACTGAAAGATAGATCAGATCTACTAAGGGTGGTTTTTCACTGCCTGTCCCTGTTTGTTGAATTACTGATCTGGAAGTCAAAGACCTCAGTAGTCCTTTGAACTGTCTGATCCCGTGTGGATGGAACAACTGATACTGGTAGCGATGACTGTCGTGCAGCATAATTTTTTGATGAGAAACTACCGTACAGTGAAAACCAATCCTATGGAAATGCATTCCGTGGTAGCAGAGCAGCAATTAAGTCCTGTCTCTCCCCACTGGGAGATGACTAATATTTAGGTTATTGCCAAACTTTTAATACAAAATAAAAAGCAAACCCATTCCAAGAGATTGAGGTTCAGATGAGCTTTCTCATTAATTTAATTTTTTTTTTTTAATAGGAAGCCGTTTTAATTATTTCTGTACCTGGAATCATAAGCAATGCCATGAGGCGACTGTAACATTTAGAGTGGGGATGCACTCGGCATTTCTGGCATTCCAATGTATTGGCATGTGACGAGCCATGCTGTGCATCAAGGCTGTGCTGGAGGGTAGGTGGCTGACTAGGTGGGTTGAGGAGTCATTATGCAAGCTAACTCGCTTCTGTGTCATTTTGTCAATAGAGGTGTTATAAAAATCAGTAGTAAGCTATTTGGGAACTGGGGCTTTGCCAGACAAAAAGAATTAACAGCTTCTTGAATATCAGCAATAGAAATTGGGTCATCTGAGGAGTCAGCCGTGTGCTCAGAAATAGATGGTAACTGTAGTTTATTTAATAAGAGAGTTTAAGATGATTGTGAAGAAGGCTGTGGCAGTGAACATGCTTTTTGCAAATATACGAAAAGGATTAATATATGTTTTTTTATGGAAGAAATTGGCTGCCTGCTCCATCTTAAGCACAGGAATGTTCTTTGCTACCTGAATCGTTCTCCTTTTTTTAGCTTCCTTATTTTATGCAACACATTTTTTTTGGTAATTTATCTCCTTCCCTGGCTACTTCTGAAGTACCCCACTGGCTTGCTCAACTTTTGTTGAAGGGGTATATCGTCCTGGCTGGCAAAATTGCTTCCAGTTTATAGAGAGCAGTGTTACGTTCCAAATCATACTGCAACTTGGTATCTTGTTTCAAAAAATTAAATGGGAAATTAATTGATTGTTCCTTAGAGACTCATCTCATGGGAATAATCCAGAACAAGAAAAAAATCCCATGATTTCCCATAACAGTAGGAGAGCAAAATGATAAGGTATATGTGAGTTGTGGTTTGAACTACTGATGCTTTATATTGGAGGGAAGCTGCAACAGAACAATAAGTTTGTCTATACGGAAATTTTGGGCACACAGTTCTGTTTGTCAGCAGTCAAAAGCCTTTTTAATGGCTACATTTTCAGAGAGGTGGGCTGTGTAGTGCAGCAGCTACAGCCATGACTCTGACTTTGCTTGCATTTTTCACCATTGAGCCATTTTTTTCTCTGTTGCAATTTCCTTGTTTCCTTGTTTATCTGTTCTCGTGGTCACCAATGTGAACTGGTTGGCAATAACTGGTGTAGGAAAAAAAAGTCTTAAGCGTTGCTGTATTTTTTGAAAGACCTGAGGGATGTAAAACGCCCCGGAAACAGGCGAGAGAAAAACGTTAGAGAAGTTTTAGTGCAAATGTGGATCGTGTATTTGTACATATACTTTGTAGACTCTCTGTGCCATTCTCTTTGATTATGTTTGAATAGGTAATTCTGTAATTCTTGTAAAGAGGTAGTTGGAGGTATCAGTGTGAGCTTTGGAAGTGTTCATGACCTGTAATCACAGATGGTGAGAAAGGGTTTTTCCTCATAAATTCATAGGCATGCAGAAGCCAGACCTTTCCTTCTGGAAGAAAGGATGAACTTTACACAGCTTCACTGTATTTCTTCCTTTCAAGAATATATTTGGCCGGGTTTTAAAAGAGCTCAGCTCCCATTTGGGCACCTAAATTAAATGGCTGGATTTGCAAAAGTGTTTAGCATCCAGCAGCTACTTTTATTCCCACATATGTACCCAAATGGGAGATGAGTTGTTTTGACAGTGCGGCCCATTATTTGTCAAGTTGGTTGTGATTAAGACTCTGAGCATTCCGGGAGCACTCTATTAAAATACTCACAGAGCAGACAACCTTATGGGGCCATTTATAAAGCCATACTGCTGGGCCAATAGAAATGAAATTCTAAGTTGTGCAACCACATCTTGTAAATAAAAATGGAGAGGGTAAATGGCTGGTGGTTTTTATTTTCCCCTGTTCAGAGAATGGAGCTGAAAACGAGGGGAAATTCAGGCAGTTGCAGCCACAAGAAGGAAAACATTGAGCATTCACAGAGCAGTAACCAGAATTAATCAGTCTCTGTTAGGTAAGCAGGGAGTCTAAAGGCAAGGAGTATCCTTCAGGAGCAGGGCACAGTTGAACAACGTACATCTAAGACATTTGTCCTGTTCGTGGCACCTTGAGAGGAGAGTGATCTGAGGAATCGCAGATTTCCATGGAATTCAGTAACTGCAGGCTCTTAAATATGGAATAAGAGTTTGTAGGGTAAGCAAGGAGGGTTACTGGAGGATGGATCACTCGGTAGCTATCGCACAGCATTATGGCTGGTAGTCTTTCTTATTTTGAGTTTTTGTTTTTAAAAAAATCCTGACCAGTCATTTATCCCTGCCACCTTGAGACATTACCTGACTGAAGAACCACATGAACATAATTTGATTCTCAGTTTGTTCTTGAACTAGATATTTCCCATTCTCCTCAGCATGCGCAGAAACCCTAGAGCAAAGCATGATGCTTCTTGTTGCAGCCTAGCAGGAGGGAGGCAGTGGCTGATTTCGGGACTGGGCTGCTACTGGAACACTTGGCATGCTGTGGACCAGGAGAGCTGTTGGTGGCATGGGGAGGTAATGCTGCTTGGCACCTGATGACAAGAGCATCTGTTGTCTGAGTAGAAGAGTGGAGTGATAGACTGCAACTTCAATAATCTGAAGCGTTCTTCTTCCTTGTTGCCTTAATGCTTGGCCTCTGCTCCTCAACATAGTGGTTTAGAGTTCAAAGTGAAGAGAGAGCTGTCTCTTTACAATGACTGCATTGGTTTAGCAGACTCAAAAATAAAGATGTTGAAGATAGCCTTCATTCAAGAAAATGCAAAATGGTGATAGTAAGGACCTTTATGTCTCAGTCTTACAGTTGTAAACAAAACTGTCAGATGTATGTTGCTTCTCAGTGAACTTCTTTTCCTCCTTATCACTGAAGGTGATGTTTAGATGTGGTGCCTGGAGATGATGGACATCTACTCCAGTTGGTGGGGAGTCTTCTCTGTCTTCTGTTGTCTTGCTCAGGGTTAAGAGATTCTGACTGCATGGTTAACACTTGCCCCTACTTACTTAAAACCTGTTGTGGTGATTTCAAGAGATTTCTCTCGTGTGGCTGATCTGCTGTACCTTAATTTGTATCAGAAGAACTAAAAGTCTTACGGGTCTCACTAATTCAGGATCTTACAGTAATTTTTTTGAATGTCCAAAAATCTAGCTGAGTCCCTTTCCCCTTGTGTTTACACTGTTACTGAGGCACAACTATATTGCAAGCACTAAAACCTTCATTTTACAAAAGTCTTTGTTTTTGGAAACTTGCAGCAGGGTGGCTAAGGTGGCCAGCTATCAAAATAAATTATTATTTTGCAGGTGAAACTTGCACCTAAAGGTAAAGAGAGCTGAGCCTTTTGTTTTCCTTTGCTGACTGTTAGGTGGGGTTGGAGAGTTTATGGGGAAGATCTAGAAATGTACTGGATCCCCTGCACACGGATGTGTTTTCAGTAAGTTACTCGTTGAGTCCTGACAGGGGAAAGAAAGGGTTTGTGAAATCAATTCTCCTGACTTTTAAACTGGCGAAATTGGAGTTTGCTGCTTATGCGTCCTGTGAATCTGTGGTCTGAACAATGTGGTTTTCTAGGAATTTGTGTTTACTCTGCCTTAACTCAAATTTTGTGCCACTGAGCTAAGGTATATATACATACATACCTATAATACATGTATTTTAAAATCATGGTAGCTGAGGTCCTCCCAAATACCAATGCATGTGTGTTTATGATGTGTCTGTTTTATTGGTGTGGACAGAATAAATTAATTTATTGAGTTGCATATGTCTGCATGGCACAGCGAAACGTTTGCTGACATGTCTGAGCTGGTGCTCACGTGTGGAGGCAGTTTAATTACATCAACATACTGATTGCACCAGGTGGATATATAGGACTTTACATTTTAGAACGAGCCTGATGTGTCTCTGCACAGGGTGGCTCGGTGTCGCACTAAGCCTGGCAGAGCTAGGAGTTCAATCTGAATCTCTTGGATTTCAGGCCAGTGTCCAAATTAGTGGCATTTTTTTGTTTCTTTCTTTTGGCTCCTGTGATAGCAACCAGGAGATTCATTCATGATCGGAGTTCATCCAATTAGGGCCTTTACAGGCACTTCAGTGTTGATCTATTAACCTTTACAGTCAGTGGAAAGACTCAGTGTCTCACATTTTTTATTAGAAGTGGATCAGATCCCTACTGAGATAAAGTGCTCTTTCTGAGAGGTTGCAGTTACGGATAGCAGTAGAGTTGGGGGAAGCAGTAGTGAGGAATTCTGCAGAGTGGCTAAACGGTGAAATATGTTAAAGAGTGTGTACAATTTAAGTTGCTATTGTGTCTCTTGAGGGGATATGGGCAGTGAGTGTGCCAACATCCATACGACCTGTGTCGTCTTAAAATTGTGTCAGCATACTGGACCTGATATTTTTCTCTTTCAGTGCAGCACTACTGGTTGAGGTATGTATTTTTGAGATCATTATAAAGCTGCCTGGTGGGATAACGTTGGAGAGGGAGAAATCCATCCGTGCAAGCTAACTTTGTAACAGTGTGAGTGTTTGTGGCAATATTGCATTACTTCCTTCCTAGCTATGGAACTGCTGTGAGCATCATACCATACCTAAGCTATAATACATAGTTTAAAGTCACTACTGGTCATTATCTGATAGTTAATGCCTGAGGAAACTACACATTATTGCTATTAAGAATTGGGTTTTTCTACTGTGTTCGGTTTCCCATTTTACGGAATAGCTGCTGACAACACCCTCTGAGTCTCTCCAAGCTGGATTACAGTGGTTGACACAGAGGACAATTTTATGGCTTTGCTGTATTCGTGTATGTTTTAGAAGAACGTAGGTGTATCTACTGCATTATTTATTTGTGTGTTGCAAAAAATTTCAAGCATAATAGGAAATTTTGCATTATGTTACAACTTTAACTATTGCATTACTGCACTTTAAGTATTTTAAGGTAGAAAAGAATGATTTAAACTATTTTTTTAATTGTTTTTAGCAATCAGTAATTTGTGACTCTCAGTGATAGTCATATGAAATGTGCATACTATCGAAAGCTCTATATGAAAATAAAGCATTTTAAAGCTGTGATTTCATTATTTTTTTTTAGTTCTAGAACTCTTTTTCTTCAAGTATTGTACATTTAGTTTATCAGATTTTCAAAATTTGTTTCTGGAAGTTACTTATCTCTGTTATACAGGTTTTTAAAACAGCAAGCAATATCATGTGTTGAAATGTTGCTGTTTATTATATATTCTAATTTTCTATGTGAAAGGATTACTCACAAAATGGAGATAAGGGAAAAATGGAAGAACATAATGATTTGCTTCCAGATGTGAATTCTTTTTCCCCTCAAGGTATAGGCATGAAATGACAGATACTCAGCTGAACAGTGGATAAAAAGGTCTTAATATTAAAAACAAAATGTGACAGGAAATATACCGTACAAGCATGGTCTTGGGGATAGTCATCCTCACTTTAATTTGCCACCCTGAATTAATATTTTAACTTAATAAGATCTGCAAGGGAGTTGTGTAGTGATTTTCATTTGTCTTCATGTACTGCAGTGCTGCTGTATAGAAAGCTATATTAACGTTTGTAACAGGCAATTTTGTCAAGAACTACTGTATAATATAAATCTGCATTAATTATTGCCCTTGTTAAAAGTGTAACAGTAAAACATTGTAAATCTCTGTCTGTTTGTTTATATGTCTATTAGACAACTGGTAGCTATGACCAGGTTGCTCTGTGTGTGTGTGTGTGAAATAAAAAACCAAGGTCCAAACACATACTCAGCTTTATTATTAAGTAAAGGACAGTGTGAGACTTAGATGAACTACAGCATATCAAAGGCTTTGCGCCCACTACAAAAGAAGAGCAATTTCATGATGTTTATCGATGTGGTCCAGCTATTGCATAATAGCCCCAGCTAGCCATAGTACACATAATTATGACATATCTCTCATAATCTCTATTATCATAATACATTTTTCTTCCACAAGAGAAATTAGATGTGTAGTGCACTGTGGCTCACGATTTTGCCATCTTAAAGAGATGCTTAGTATTTGAGTGATGGTT
Organism: Dromas ardeola; assembly: GCA_013398915.1. Classification (NCBI taxonomy): domain Eukaryota; kingdom Metazoa; phylum Chordata; class Aves; order Charadriiformes; family Dromadidae; genus Dromas; species Dromas ardeola. Next base: position 620,368 of record VYZM01017054.1, on the reverse strand, counting down.
GAATCACCTATTTTATACTTAAGTACATAATCCCAAGAAGGTTTAAATCAATGTGTTAATTGGTAAGTGATACTGTAATTATACGTATAATCATGGAAATTTTGAATCCAGATTATTTACTTGCTCTCAGGAAATTATTCTACAGAGGTCATATATTAGATTGCTTGTTTATTAAGTGGAACCCCTGTAGTTACAAAGTACTGATTGGCTATAAGCTGAATGAAGTATTCTTATAGCTGTATCCAGCAGGTGTCAACAGTTCAAATCTTTGAGTGCGTATTGATCCAGATTCAAACAGTTCATTAATCTAAGCACACATTATATAGATTTTTCAATGCAATTTTGAAAGAGTTGAAAAATTGTATCGAATGATGAGAGATGATACTCAAATTATGTTTTTATGGCAAATCTCCCTTGCGCTTGTGACATAGTCAGATGGGGTTGGGTGCTAAAACTGACACTGTGTCTTGGGTTTTATTTTCAGATGTACTTTTCTGGAATGAGAGTAGCTTCAGTGGGTAAAGTAGCCTTTGTTTGCTGGCAATCCGAACCATCTGTTTTTCTAGCATTAGGTTTGTCACATACAATCCCTGCATCCTTTTCTTTGGCTTGCATGGAAATAGGGTTGGTACCACTTAAGAATCCCAGACATATCCAGATATGCCTTGTTTTATTTCTTCTCCTTGGTCTTGATCCTGGAATCTTCTGGCAAGGCCATCCAGCACCGGTTTGAATGGGATGGCTCTGATGAAATAATCTGAACAATTTGAACCTTTAAAGCTAAAGCATGTGCTTAGGTGCTGTGTTTCATGGGGAAAAATGTTACGGAGAGCCTGCTAGGAGAAGCAGTCAAAGGTATTTGGCGGGATTTTTCCCTCTCTGGTGGACCTGAGAACAGGATCAGTTGGTCTTTCAGATCACTTGTCAAATACTTTATTCTCGCGTATGAGGTTAGTAAGAGAAATAGTGTTTCTCTTCCATCATGGATTCTGACAGAGCTCTATCAGTTGGTGCATCTATAGGCTTTGAGTTTGGTGACTATAAGATTTTACTCCCTTTCTCTTCTCTGCTAATTGCTAGGATCTTTGTCGAAGCAGAGAACAAAGAAAAGAAAGAAAAAGAAGAGATGTTTCTGCTATTATTAGTGAGACAAAGAAGAGGAGAAGATTGTTCAATTTTAAGGGGGGGAAAATGCAATATATAGAAACAGATCAAGGTTTTTTTCAGGAGTTATTGTATTTTCCCTTAGTGTAATGATCAAGTTAAGGATATACTTCAATCCTGCTGGCCAATTTTGATTAGATTGCTGTAATACCTAGTACCATGTATTAGGAGAGCAGGAATGCCTACTTAATCATTTACAAATGATAAGAGTTTTTTATTCTTTTATTTTTCTGACTCCTTGTGGTTCTCAGATATTATTTTTTTAGAGGGCAATATTATGGAAGTTATGATACCTCTCTCAGACACTTGCAATTCATATAATATGAATTGCAAAGCTGCAAAGAAGATAACAATTGTGCAATAGATTGTTGTAGATCTGATGCAATAAAGATACTGTGCCAAATCTGACACAATTACCTTGCCGTTTATGCTTCTTCTATACTGACAACGCTATTGTTATTTCCTAGTACTAATAACTAACTTTACATTATGTTTAATTTCATAAAGTACAACTTGTATTATACAGCTTGCGGATCTAATAAAAATTGCAAAATTGCAATAAAGCTTATGCAATAATGGATAGGAATTTTTCAGAAGAGTTGACGTGCCTGTCAAGATAATGCTGATAGAATTTCAGACATCTGCAGTAGGACACAAAATTAATTACCAAAGAATCTGACATTGTTAGTCCTTTTTATTCCGTTATGTGATAGCTTCAGTGCTCTGGAAAAAAAAAAACAATCAAAGCAGAATTTAAAACTGTTCTCAGAATGGCAGGTTTTCATCTAGAAATGTTAACGTATGTTAGACTTTAATTAAAAAGAAGGCATATTATATCTTAACCTTTTTTTAATGTATCGTAATTATCTATGGTACAGATCCTATTCAAAGGTATATTATTTTATCGAAAGATTCTATTTTAATGTACAGGATTTGTGGTTTTCAGCAAATTATTGTCGTTTCGTGATTTTTGGAGAGCCGGGCATACACACAATGGTGCAATCGGCAGTCTTCCGTAAAGTCCAAAGGTGTAATTCACTCACAAAGATTGGTGACATTTCCAACATGAAATACAGATTGAGCACTTCATACAAATACAAAATACCAAGGTCCCTTTGTAACCTTTATGTTTTTAAAGATATTTTATCCAGAAATCGCTACCCGTTGGAACACGGGTGCGTGTAAAGTTGCCGAATTCAAAGCCCCGTTTTTGCAGGCAGGCTGCCTTTTCCCTGCCACTCCTGCTTCCTTCGGGTGCTCCCATGGAGATGACGCCTCCTTTCTTCTTCTCTTACCCTCAGCGTGAGCCACTTGTGATGTCACAAGCAGAAGTCACCTGCAGCCGCAGTGATGTGTTTGGAGGGCAGGGGCTTGGCGCCCAGATGTGCGGTGTCCCGGCACAGCTGGCGTGCGGAGCCCCGGAGGCGTTGGGCACTAGGTGTCACTGTTCCTCCACGCTGGAGCGGCCGCCCCTGCATTTTTCGGGCTGTGAGTCGAAAGTTGGTAAATTTAGTTTGTCTAGTGCCACTGTAGATCACGGAGTCGTGAACTTTGAGACAAACAGCAGCTGGATTTACGAAGCGTTTTCTTGTGTAATTTAAACATCATGCATAGAGTTGAGAGAGGCATCGGCAAGCGATTTTTAGCTGGATTGGTGCGTGCCAACTCTGGTCTGCTGTTTTTGAACCACTGAAACCCTTAACACACAGGAAAGAAAGCAGATTGCTAATCTCAATTTTATTTATCACCAAAGGGATGCCTTCATTTTGTAGCCACTAGCTGGAAGAATTGCATGAAAACTTTCCTAGACCCTCAGAGGTGAGGTTGGTTAGGTAGTGTATGCCACTCACTGAAGT
>VYZM01017054.1:557251-592721 GCA_013398915.1 Dromas ardeola | reverse complement strand
CCCCCCCCGGGTTTTGTTCAGAACCTTATTAAAAATCATCAAGGAGGTTTGGAAATATGTGTCCTTCCGTTTAAGAATGCATAAAAAAATTTGGGTGGGGTCTCCAAGTAAAATGCTGATGGGCAGTTTTGTACCTGGAGACATTAAATGTAGGGCAGTGTGTGTGACTGCCCTGACGAGGCACTGATGCGGGGAGCCCCTGGTTTCTGTTCTGCTTCACAGCCGGCTGGGCACTGCAGCTCCTCATGCCCGCTTACTTATCCTGCTCACTAATCGGCTACGGTGCGTGGCCTGCAGAATGGGGACCTCGTCAGTTTGTAAAGGAATCGTGAGTTTGTTATTTAGGGGAAAACGGGGCTTAAAATAAAAAAGATTGATTTTTTTTTTTGTAAAGTGTCATTTGGGACTGGCTTATAATAAGATCCTGCTGCATTAGACAGTCTTTGCTTCGATTCTTGGCAGCGCTAGTTGGATTAGGAGTGTCTAGCACGCAACTGAAATCTGGAGATTGTGCGCCAGGTATTAAATAGTGGCATAAACCTAGTGAAAAGTGGGAAGGCTCTTTCTAATAAATGGCTTGTTATTTTCTTCAAAATGCAGGAATACATTTTGTTGATTGAGGTCTGGATGTGTTTATGCATTTTCAGTTGAGATGAAATGATTTTGTAAAATAATTCTCCTAACGCATCAGAAATATAGGCAATCAATTTGTACTAAAATATCGCAAGTTAAGGCTCTTCTTAATGTTATAAATTACCTATCCTTGGAATATTTTCAACTAGTTCTTGAATTACAAAAAAATTCCTTATGGGTTATTCTTGATTGGTATGTCTTGATTGGTTAGTCTTTGTTGGGATGTACAACTCCCAAAACGTATATACTGGGGGCTGTGATACAGTATGTGCTGTTACTCATTTTCATCTAGGTTGTCATGGATTAATAACATTTAGTAATTTTTCTCCCTGCTGCAATTCTGAGCTTTCTTCATGTGCGCATCCAAAGCTTTGCACCCGGGTTTGTGTACTGGCCAGCAGCTACGTGCAGCAGCAGAAAGGGTGATGCACAGCAGAGATGTTGATACGCCAGTTTTGTGACCCAGCTGGTGACTGATTTGGGCTCTAGGATAAATTTGAGAGATTGCAGTCTGTCTTCAATTCGTTCCTGCTCTAATAGCCTCATACGGGTGCTTTCTGCCTACCCATGTTTACTGGAGAGTGACACACCGTGGCTGTTCCTGCTTTTCACCCGAGATGCAGATGAAGGGCTGCACCAGTCTTGTGTCAATGCGCTGCAGGCATCTGAACCAAGCAAGTGGGCTGGGAAACGTAATAGCAGACTAGCCAGGGAGCGTGATGGTTTTTAAGACAAGCAAAAGTGTGTGTATCGAAGCCAGCCATTGTGAAAAAAAAATATTTGTAGCTGTTTTTAAGAACTGAGAACAAGGCAGTGAATGTATCACAGTAAAAAAGAATAGGAGGAGGAGGTTCTGGGCTTCTCTCCTGTGGAACAAATGTATGTTTGATGACCATGGAGCTCTTTGCATGAAGCAGTCACAAGCAGGAGCACTTCAGGATGATTTCCGAATTTTGGAAGAAAAGAAGAAACGCAATCTTGTTGAAGTTTAGCAATTACGTACCATAGTTAATTAATCATATAATTAAGCAAAATGAGACCATATTTCTTGAAATGTGTCAGATAATTATGATACATTTTGGTAATTACGTGTAATAAAATTAATTAAACATATAATTCAAAGAATCAGGAAAATTATTACTTGAAATGATTTATCCCATCCGTAGGTCAGAAAGATCTGTTTTATTTTTCTTGTGCTCAGTCATAACCCTATAATCCAGTCTTTTCTGTTTTTGAAGACATTGCAGGTTTCTAATATTAGCTTTTTGCCTTAATATTAGTTCTTGGTCAGAATTTTTCTTGGGATTCTTTAATCTTTATAATAGTATTGGTCACCCAGTATGAAAATCCTTGGATTTCTCTTGTTAGATCATTACTCAGAAAACAGATGTGACTGTTATATTGTGCTGATTCTTGCTTCATTGCTGTGAAGTCATGCAGAGTATTTGTAAAAGAAGAGAAAGGAAAAGGAAACAAGAGGGAAACAAATATTACCCAAGTGTAAGCCAGCGTGCTCAGAGCTCGGAGGTGTTTTAATATGTTTTATTGGCATTTGCCTGAAGCATCAGGCACACAAATACTCTCCCTTGGTATGGAGGGCTAAACTGACCTCCCTTTCAAGTTGCAACATTTTTTATAGTTAGTTCTCATTTTCATTACTGCTGGGAGGAAATTCTGCTGCCACTGCAGATGAGATACTCTAAGAAGGGGAAGCAGTGTAAGAAAACCCTATAAAATCATGCTTGTGATATTAATTTTCTCACCTCAGGCTTAATAATCATTTTATGGTCATTTTTGAGAAGTTTTCTAGCCATAATGTTTTATCTATCTTTATGGTCCCTTACACTGTATTTAATCAGTGTAATTATAGAAGGATAATTAAATATAATGCTACTTAGTTCTTAAGATTTTAGCACTATTACTAAAAAAACTCCTTATAAATCTTGATGTCTGCACAAAGCAAAATATTGGTGCAGTGTATTTGATATGCCATTAAAAAGAAAATGGTGGTGCATTTTTGTTGGTACGGCAGCACACATCCTAATTCATTAGTTCATTGGTGGTTGGAGAGACTTTTTGCAGCATGAAATCGACTGAAACGAGAGAGACTCATTCTTTTTAGGATGTCTCAGTTTTTTTAAGAATCAGCACAGGCCCCAGTTTAGAAAACTACTTAGGCATATGATTAAATCCAGCTTTAGTAAGTAGGATTCTTGAGTGCTTGTGTTTGTTACATGTTAACATGGCCAAATGGACTGGCTTGGCTGGCTTTGTTTTTGTGTATCTTGTCATGTCTTTTGGAAAGCAAGCCTTGGATCTGGTGCCACTTGAGGTCTCCAAGTCAGTGGAAATTTACTGGACGTATTTCCTTCTGCAATTATATTGTTTGATAAAAAGGTGTTGTATAAAGGGCTTTGTAAAAAGCAATGTTAAGTCACGTAAAAAGCCATGCACCATCTTCTGCAGTTGGAAAAGCCCCATTTTACAGCTTGCTGTGCAAGCGGTTTGATTGTTTCTTTCACATTAAGTCTGAACACTTCTACGCTGGAGCATAGAAGGGGCCACAAAGATGATCAGCGGGATGGAACAGTGAGGACAGGCTGAGAGAGTTGGGGTTATTCAGCCTGGAGAAGAGAAGGCTCCAGGGAGACCTGGGTGCGGCCTTTCAGTACTTAAAGGGAGCTTATAAGAAAGATGGGGACAGACTTTTTAGCAGGGCCTGTTGCCATAGGACAAGGGGGAATGGTTTTAAACTGAAAGAGGGGAGATTTTGAGTAGATAAAGGGAAGAAGTGCTTAATGCTGAGGGTGGTGAAACAGTGGAACAGGTTGCCCAGAGAGGTGGTAGATGCCCCATCCCTGGAAACATTCAAGGTTGGGTTGGACGGGGCTCTGAGCAGCCTGATCGACCAGTGGAAGATGTCCCTGTTCACTGCAGGGGAGTTGGACTAGATGACTTCTAAAGGTTCCTTCCAACCTAGACTATTCTAGGATTCTATGAAGTTGTGGCAGATCTTTCCCATTTTCAGGCAGACTTTTCCATAGCTGATATGATCCATGTTCATCTTGTTTAAATGGAGATGAAAGAATCTAACGTAGGAGGAGAGGCTGTAAATGGTAAATGGTGTGAGGGGACATGTTTCAGTGCTGCTCAAACCTCCTTGTGAAGCTATTGTGAACAGAATGCAGAATGAATATATAAATTTGGCTCATTGTCCATTAAAGTTCACATTCCTGACTTTCCATTAGAGGAAAAGCTTCTAGATTGAAAAGTTAGGTACCACTCTACTATAATAAGCATCACAGCTTCCTCCAGCCATTTTCAAATAGATGAAAGCATTATGATATTTTAAAGTGTCTTGTAAGTATTGAGAGTATATTCAGTTTGATACCAGTACAAAAACTTTTCACTATATGCACACTAATTAATGCACACTAATTGTCAAGCTTGTTAGTCGGCTAGAAGACGGCCAAGACTGAATGTGCTCATCCTTTCTACCTCAGAGCTGAGGCATGTTGGCAAGGCTGAGTAAAGATGATGCCTTGATTTTGTCATGCAGCACCACTTGTCTCTACTCCTCCACAGTATCTGTCAATTAGACACCTCCACAATCACCATCTTTGGCAGTTCTCTGGGGAGCTCTGGGACCAGCTTTTTAAGGTAACGGTGCAAACCCAGTCATGCCAAAATTTACGTGTATGCTTTTCGATGGTGGATGGTCCCGTGTTTTGCACATGCAGGTGTCAAACATGCAGGTTTGGACCTTAGATTGGCACTGGACTATCTGCTTTGGAATAGAGTGGGATAATAATCTTCACTTGTGCTGTCTTGTTAGCCCTAAGCTGTATTTACATTTCCAGTAGCCAGTGTAACAGTGATTCAGAATTGATCTGCCATGCAAACACAAAAATTAAAAAAGTAAAACCAGGGTGCATATTAATAGCTTGGCAGTGATACCAGATGATATCATGCCTTTGAGAAAAATGGAGGAAGTATGTGCTGGAAAAATCTATGAACTAGGTGGTTCTTCACTGTGAATTTCAGATATGAGTAGCTGTCACTGGCAAAAGTATGGTGACATATTCAGGCCACCTCTAGAAAACTTCCAGAACCTGCCTCCCAAGGAAAGGGAGCACAGAATTCGGGCCATGCCTCTGCCAGTGGAGTTGAGGGGTCTGAGCTCATTCTGGGCTGGAGAGTTGCAGACCGACTTGTAAATGAAATGTAAAACTTTGCTCCTGTGTTCTCACTCTTGTTACAGAATTCGTTTTACAAACTGAAACTATTTTCCGTTTCATTTTCCTCAAGGAAATGTGTCTTCTGTGGGGGAAATGCCTTTTTTTGCAGGGAACCTAAACACAGCCTGTGTATCATCCAAATGCTGCCTCTGCCCTGCTTCGCGTGGCAGTGATAAATTCTTCTCAGGGTTTTCATAATACTGATGCTAAGTGAAGTATCATGGTAGCATGAAGTATGAGAATAGAAGCACATTGATTTGAAAAGTATAGCAAGAGAGCATGCAGAGTGGGAATGGTCAGGATTTTGTATAACTTAACATTCAGTGCCTTTTGTTCTGCTTATCCTCGCCAGGAGAGAAGTAATAGCACACTTTGGAAGTGCTGGAGTACTGCGTCCAGCTCTGGAATCCTCGGCAGAGGAAAGACGTGGACCTGTTGGAGCGGGTCTAGAGGAGGGCCACAAAAATGATCAGAGGGCTGAAGCACCTCTCCTGTGAGGACAGGATGAGAGCGCTGGGGTTATTCACCCTGGAGAAGGCTTGGGGGAGACCTTATAGTGGCCGTCCAGTACTTAAAAGGGAGCTTATAAGAAAGATGGGGACAGAATTTATAGCAGGACCTGTTGCCATAGGACAAGGGGGAATGGTTTTAAACTAAAAGAGGGGAGATTTAGAGTAGATAAAGGGAAGAAATGCTTAATGCTGAGGGTGGTGAAACAGTGGAACAGGTTGCCCAGAGAGGTGGTAGATACCCCGTCCCTGGAAACATTCAAAGTCAGGTTGGACGGGGCTCTGAGCAATCTGATCTAGTTGAAGATGTTCCTGTTCATTGCAGGAGAGGTTGGATTAGATGACCTTTAAAGGTTCCTTCCAACCCAGACTATTCTAGGATTCTATGAAGTTGTGGCAGACCTTTCCCATTTTCAGGCAGACTTTTCCATAGCTGATATGATCCATGTTCATCTTGTTTAATGGAGATGAAAGAATCCAATGTAGAGGAGAAGTGTCCTAAGGGATTCTAAAGGACGTGAGCAGCTGCTGCTCTCTTTTCTTTTCCAGGAAGACTCCTAGCACCCTTTCCCGTGCTTCATTGCAACTGCTGCTGATTCCCTCTTGGTGTGGCTTCATGGGTTAAGTTGGGCATAGGAGCATCAGTAATCTTGGAAGAGGTGAACGAGGTCTGAAAATCATACGGTAATACTCAAAGGTGGCTTTTTAGAAGCAAAGCAGCTGCCACAAGTGTCGAAGTGTCAATACATAATACTGGTTCCAGGTATTGCAGTGGTCGTTTACTATTCATAGCATCAAATACACATTCCTTTACTACCTTGGAAGTTGGAGTGAGATGTAAATGTTGCGTCTGCCCTGTGACAGTGCTGTGCACAAAAATAAATTGCATTTGGTATCCATTTCTATGGAATTAACTCAGAGTTTATGGGAGTGTATATTCAGAACTCCTTGGATTTAGATTCAGGGTTCCTTGGCTGAAATCACAAGCTGTTTTATTAAAAAAAAGGAAGAAACTGCTGGTTTTCTAAACATGTGAATGTCCCTGTGGTTGCTGCTGTGGTACATGTGCAACTTTAGTACTGCTGCTTTGCTTCACATTTCAATGAAATACAAGATGGCAACTTCTCATAGACTACTATTGTTGAAATAAAATGTCTATGACTTCATTTGTTGCTTAGGAAGGCACTAGTGCTGAACGTTTTCTTGGTGGACTTATGAAGAAGACATTGGATATCTCTTTAAGGTATTAGAACGTTAATGAGCGGAAAACATGTTAGAAACTGTATTTCACATTTAGGATATGAATGGAGACTCTTAGGTTGCCACTCCTCCTCCCTTAAAGTAATTAGTTCCTTAGAATATAAAGGATTCTTTGGCTTAAATGAGTTTCTTTTACAGCACGTAAGGGAATTTCTTAAAAAAACAACAACCAAAAGAGGCTAGCTAATGAAAGAAGTGATTTTTAAAATACCAGGTAATTCTTGCATAGTTGAGTTACTACCGTGCTTAGCAAAGGTGTAATAAGGAAACTGCTTTAATTATTAATAAAAGGATTGGTAAGCAAGATTAATTTCTCTCAAGTAGAGAGCTTAGCCCAGCTTTGGCTTTCGGCAGAACCCTGTAGACCCTTCTCATTTTTACTAGTGTGGTTCGTTTTGATAACGTGCTTTGTTTTACAATGCTGATATGGAATGAGCATTAAGAAAGCTATAGCAATTCATTAATAAGGGTTTGCATTTTGGAAACTATAGGGTAGTGAAGTCCATTAAAAAACAATTAAGATCCAATGAAATGCAGTAATTTTGTTCTCCAGGGGCATCATGAGAAGGGGACTACTTTTATGAGTTAGCAGTGGTGTTCTTCTAATGGCACCAGATCCCTTGCAGCTACAACCAGTGTGTTTCTCTTCATGTACTTGGCCGTCTCTGAGGTAGCTTCTTAGCTGAGTGGTTACTTTTCGGAATACATAGGTTTGCATTGTATCTCTTCTCTGGAAAAAAACCCTTATCATAACTCATGACATTGGATTCAAGAAAGGAAGGTGGCTGTCCTTGTAGACTAGGCAGACTTGTCTGGACAACTCTGTAATCTGTGATGGTTAAACCCCTTTTATTTAGAACTGTGGTTCTTCCCCACCTCACGACCCCCCAGTGTTTAAGGCAAATCTGTTTTCAAGGTGCATATGTTTTAAGCTATTGCAATTCTTTTCTGCAGCTTCAGGCTCAGGACTTCATTCCTTCTGCTTATGATCAGCACTGGAGAAGATGCAGTGGATATTCCTATGTGTTTCTTCCATGCAGTCTGCGGTCTTACCCCTTTTAAATCAGCAGTGTTTATCTCTTTCGGTCTTTGTGGGCAAGAATTTAGCTCCCCATTTTTTATCCTGGAATTTTCCCCCTTTTTCTTGCCCAGTCATTCTGTAGATATTTGCTCTTACTGCTTTTCAGCAGCATCTCCACTGCCTTTCCAGTAGGGGCTGTTTGTTGCTCAAAACATGTTGGTACAATGATCCAGACATTGCCTGTAAACATTAATTCCTTTGAGCACTACTCAGTGGCATTTATTTTCCTTTTTCCCACCAGGCCATCTGTTGTTACATCCTCCTGCCTGCCTCTTTGCTCATCCTGCAAGCCATTCTTAGGACTGTCCCCTTGCCCCATAATGGCTATTAAAACATGGCCACTGCTCTGTAGTTTCTCACCCCACCGCTTTACCTCCTTGGTAAATCTCCCACTCCCCTGCTTGGGTGCTTGCCTGTCCAAAATTCAGTCATTCAGCTGAGGCACTGTCTTACATACAAAGGATGGTTCCGTGAATGATGTGGCTTTCATAACAGTCTTGGAAGGTGAAAGGTGGTGATAGATGGACATAGTAAAAAGAGATATTTTTTTCCAGAAAGCAGGAGCATGTTTTTACTGTGCTGTCTCTACTGGTCCATTTACCACTGAGAGAAGAAAGAAGTGGAGATTAGAAGCTGTTCTGGTAAATTAACCCTAGCTGGTCTCAGGTGATTAGTCACTAATACATTTTTGCATGAACACCTTGGGTTGACAAATTCTGACTCCTAGCACCAGGTGGCTAAGAGCTTTTCTACAGAAATACGTGAGCATAAAGTAATATCTGCTGGTGAATTCTTTTTTTAGTTAATGGGAACTGGCATCTTCTGTCATCAACTGTAATTCAAGTCAATGATACTCTTTGTGACAGAAGAAATTAAGGTATATTGTACAGCACATGGCCCCAACACAAATTCATGTTTTTCAACATCCTAAATTATATAAGCAACGTCTTTACAGTCAAGTTTTTTAAGGCAGATTAATTGTTTGTGTCAATGCATCTTTTTGAGATCTTTGTGCTTTCGTTATCTGTTTTTTCTTACCAGCATCACTTAGGGCATCTTTTCATAGAGACAGGTGGAAAGAAGTTCTGAATTTCTTAGTTGGTGCTTGATTTGGGAAACTCCTGCACACTTGGCAGTTTGGAAAGTCAGGTGTCTCAGTAAGAAACTGAAAGACTACTTTTAGATAACCATGTTTTGGAAATCTTGCTTGTAATGTTCTGCTGTAATAAAATGTGGTCAATTTAATCTGTTCTGCATAATTTCCAATCATGATACTACCCCTTGTGCATAAATAATTAACTAGAACGTCTGAGGTCATTTATATCTTTTGCTCTGCAGAACAAATGGCATAATGACCACTACTCAAGATTCAGGACAAGATAGTCCTGAAGTTTTAATATTGCTGTATGTTGTTAGCTGAACAAAACCAAGATACCGAAAATGGTTTGCTGACCTGCAGAGACAACTTCAGATGTTGAAAATAACGCCAGCCAGAGCTGTGCAGTGGTCTAAAACCTCCGCCCAGAAGGTGCTGTGCTAACCCATCACTGGAACAGCCCGCTTTAATGAAACCCTTTGGCAGTTCAGGCCTTTATTTCTTTTCTTTCTCCTTTTCCGCTCGCAGAATGGGACAACCAATATTTATCTGCTTGACAAGGGATGCTGTGGAGAGTAAGGAATGCCTGTGAAGTGCTTTGAAGTTGCAATGCACAGCAGAGTAACACTTCTATGAATAATATTTTCTGCTCCATTTTTCATGATAGCCAATTAATGTATCAAAAAGAGTATAACTTTCAGAATCACGGTGGTTGATAAAAATGCACAGAATGTTTATCTTCTAGATGTAAGAAAGAAAACGAACTGATGAATGTGGCAAAAATCACTTGGAAGAGAGGCGTGTGAGTGAGTGTTCATCTTCCCAAATTAATCAACGGCTTTCTTAAGATGGAAGATTTGACAATTTTGGGTTCACTTGTCATAACTAAGATATCAGCCAGGCTTCAATATCTAGAAGTGGTTTTTAATTAATTTTTCTCCTACACTTTAAACTGGAGGAAAATATATTACTTTGTGGCATTAGCAGTATGTAAAACCACCCCTGTATGCATCAGTTACAAGACTTAACCAAATGCAGCATGTGGGCCTTTCGATGGATCGTGTTTCTTCTTTTACACTGCCTCCTTGGGTGGGTAGAACTGAAAAGATTCCAGGTCTGCAGACAGAGAATTGTACAACACCAAGCCTTTACAACTCAGCAGAATAAAAAACCCCTGAAAATGCTATTATTGGCTGTGTCTTCTAATGCCAGTTTTTGAAAGGCAGCGTGGAGACAAAAAATCTTAATTGAGCCCCACGGACAGAAGTAATTGTGATTTAAATTTCTGTTTTTCTCAGCTGTAACTGGGAGAAAGGTTAGTATATGTTTACGTCAGTACCACTAAGTAAAACCCTCTAGATCATTGATTAACCCTGTAAGACATTTTTTTGATACAACTTTTCTTCTAATCAAGAGGCTGGCTACGTCATACGGAAAGGCTAAGCCATACATTAGGTTTTTATTATCCATCTACTTCGCACTTAAAAATTCCAGAAGAGTTAAGGAAATGTTTAGCTTAGAAATTTTCAAACTAAGGTATCTAAATTTTTCAGTGCTGGAGTGGTTTTGGGTTTTGATATCTTGCAATAGATCTGAATTTGATCTTTCAAGAACTCTAAATTTAATCATTTCACACCAGTTTTGCTATTGAGTCAGGTGACAGGCACATAGCAGATGCAAGATTTTTTGTCATGATCAGTATGCATAAGTGTATATGTGTATATATCTATCATCTTTGTGTGCTTGTGCATATAATTTATTTATTCAGAAGCATTTCAGTTTGTGCTGGGTGGGATTGTTAAGAACTTCAGACTTGGTATGTTCTGGGTTCAGTAATTTTAACATAAATTATTCCTAGGTTAAAATTAGCTCTAGATTTCCATTGGGAAAAGAACAGTATCACCCATTTAGAAAATTAGCCTGGGGTTATACATACCAGAGGAGTCAAACCCTTGAGGAATCACTGTGTTCGCCATTGCACAGCAATGCTTTGTACCTGGGGACAGAGTCAAAAGGAGTAGTAGATTGACAAATCAAGTCAAATTCAAGTAGCGCTTTTTGACGCTGTCAGCTTCAGTGTCTCGCTCCTTAAAATCTTTGATGATACCAGTTTGATTACGTTGGTTCCCATTTTTGTACCATTTTGGGTCTTTCTTCCTCTCACATTGTCAGTAATGTTGTCAGTTTACTGATTGTCAGCTGAGAATGTCCTCTCCTCCCCAGTATGTATTCTTATATTTAGAAGGTTAACATCGTTGATGTCAAATCTTGGTTCTCAAGCTAGGTTCATCTGCAGAGTGAACTCTGTGGTCCTTGTGATATTTTTCAATATCTAATTTCATTTAAAACCCCCCACTGACAACAAACATAAAACTTTTAGCCCTCATGCCAGTTGAGAAAACCTTCATTAAGTGACCTAATTGCAATGTAGTGGAATTTTACCTGCCAGGGTGCCTGGGACATTAACCAGAAACAAGTGATAATTCTTTGTGTGCCAGTACTAATGACATTATTTATTGCCTAATTCTTTAGGAAATAGAAGGTGGGAAAAATATATAAAATAAGAATTGGAAGTAAAAAGTCACGGGGAAGAAAGAATGAGCAACAAAACATAGAGAAGAAAATAAACAAAAATAAAGAAAAAAGAAAAGGGAGTGAGTAGCTAGTTCAGCCTTCCAAAAAGGAGCTTATTTTCTTAGGAAGTGGTGCAGCAGCAACATGGGTGAGGACAGGACAAGTTGTGCAGCAGATCCCAATACTCTTGAGGCAAGCGCAGGCAACAGAAGCATTCAGGGATAAAAATGGAGAAGTTCTGAACTTCTCTTGAAAATAAGGCTTGTGCCTAAGGGCCTACTTTTGATGTGCTCAGGGGATTTGGGACCCCATCTCAAGCTGCTCATGCATAGGTGTGTAAGCCAAACGTTTTCCTTGGTTTCTGAATTGCCCTGATATTGGAGGAAAGACATAGAAGGCAGTGGGTGAACAAAGACAACTTTGTGCCAGTGGAGAGTTGTTTTCTAGGAAACAAAGCACTTGCACAGCTTCGTTGTTGCTGGGTCGCTACTTCTGCACGTCAGGGCAAATCCGCATTTGTACACTCTGTCATAGATATTAACTGTACAGAATTTGTTTGAGATAGGTGGAAACTTTCATTTTGAGTGTAGCTATATTATAGGAATGAAGGTAAAATGGGGGCGAGATGTTTACTACTTGGAGATCTTTTATGGAACAGTGTTTCTTTTCTAATACTACTTTTTTAAAAAAGAGAGACTATTTAAAAAGAAAAGAAATTCTGTTCAGTGTCAAACTTGAAAACCATTAGACTAAAGTGCTGAAGAAATTAAAAATTAAAGATGGCATTTCATCTTTATTACTAATAGAAAGTAGTGCATTGCAGTGGAATAAAATTAGGAAAATGTGTGAATAAGATTTTGAGTTTTCAGGTTTTTGTGATTTTTCTATCCTGTGTCTTGTAATTCGAGCATTATTTGACTATGTATCAAAATTTCCAGTTTATAAACAAGCCTGTGTTGTGAACATATACAAGGTACCAGCATTTGACAATGCAAAACTTAATGATCCACAGCAAGAAAAGTTATGGAAAGCAGGCAATAACACATGGCAGTGAATTTAGTCATTTTTTCATCATGAAGATAATCATGGTTCTGAAATGCGTTGAAACAGGATGATGTTGAGATGCTCTGGTTAGCAGGGGACATATAAAACTGAAGTAGATGGAAGAGAACAGACAGAAATATTGAGGACAGGAAATGGCCTGTCCAGAATATTCTGCCTGCTGCTGTTGTTTCCAATTCATAGGGTTTGGTGCTATATAGAAATGTAATTTCCTTGGGTTTCCGGGAACTTGGGTGGGCTCCTTCACCATGTTGTAATTATGACAGGAAAAACAACTACTTAAGGATCATAGGATAATTCGGTTTGGAAGAGTCTTCAGGAGGTCTCTCGTCCAGCCTCACAGTGTGGTCACGTTGGGCCAGGTGGCTCAGGGATTGATCCAGTTGGATATTCAAAGCCTTCAAGGATGGAGACTGAATAGCCTCTCAGGGCAGCCTGTTCCACTGCTGGACTGTCCTTACAGGGAAAGGTTTTTACTGTATATCCAGTCTGAACCTCTCTTATTTCACCTTAGGCCCATTGTCTTTTATCGCATCGTGATTTGCTGTGAAGACCGTGGCTTCACCTCCTCAATGACCCTCCCCATAGGTGCTAGGGGACTGTTGTTAGGTGTCCCCAAAGCCACCGCTTCTCCAGGCTGAACATGCCTGGTTCCTCCAGACCCCAACCAGTCTAGGGGCCCTCAGTTTATTGACGTTGTTCTTGTATTTGGGGGTGGGGGAGTAAAACTGGTCATGGTACTCTGGATGTGGTCTGGTAAGTGCTGAGCAAGAGGGAGGGACATCCCTTCTCTCTGTCTGCTGGCTGTGCTCACTGACACAGCCCAGAAAGCCGTTGGCCTTCTTTGCTGTCAGGGCACCCTGCTGGCTCACGTTCAGCTTGCTGTACAGCAAGACTGCTTCCACCGAGCTGCTTCTCAGCCGGGTGCCAACCTGTATTGTGTATTCCTTCCCAAGGGCAGGATGGGGCATTTGTCCTTGCTGAATTTCAGGAGATTCCTGCTGGTTCTGTCTGAAGACAGGTGCAAGGTTTGCCTTCCTCCAGTTCTTGGGGACCTCTCCTGCTCCCCAAGACCTTTCAGAGGTGACAGAGCAGCCTTACAAGGGCAGCAGCCAGTGCTGTGAGCAGCCTTGGATGCAGCGTATCAGGTCCCGTGGACACATGTGGGCTGTGTTCTCTTGAAATCTCCAGCTCATTCCTCACCTATTGCTGGTGATCTCCTCCTCCAACCCTGCCTCTATCCTGAGGCCTGGGGGACGTTGTTGGTGAATACTGGGGCAGAGAAGGCATGGAGTACCTCAGCCTTACCTGTGTCCATGGTCACTAAATCACCTGCCTCTGTTGCTGCATTCTCTGAAAACTAGGTAATTAGTTTTAAAGATTCTAATTAAAAGCATGGGCACTGTCCTGTGAACAAAGGCCAAGGTGTTCCTTGTTTCTGTTGTTGGGTATCTTACGCTACTTCAGAGGATGTGAGGCGTGAATGATGATGGAGTAATCTGTCCGCAAGGAAACTTTCTTTTTAAACTGCTTTAGTTAGGGACCCTCTTCTGCTGTGAAGCAGGAGGATTTTTATCCTTGATGTCCTTTGGACTATTTTTTCATGTCCTTCTTGACAGAGGTAATGTATTCAAGGGGAGTATATGCCATTAATTTACAGCGATGGCAATATAAATGGCAGTATATTAATATTTTTCATATTCTGTATTCCCTTCTCAATACATCGTAACATCCTGTTCACTTTTTTTGACCCCTGATGTGTATTGAGCGAACGTCTTCATTGAAGTGCCCATCATGAATCTTGCATCTTTTTTCCTGAGAGGTTATAACTATTTCAGAACCCATCAGTATGTACAAGTGGCTTTAAATTTGTTCCTTCTTAGTGTACCCTACTCTGCACTTTTTTCACAGTGAATTTCATCTGCTGTCAGGTTGTCCAATTACCTAGTTTTTTAAAGGTCCTTCTGGAGTTCCTCACAATCCTTTGTAGTCTTGACTACCCTAAATAATTCTCTGTAGTCAGCAAATTTCACGTTCTTATTACTTATAACATGTCAGCTTTCAGTTATTAGTAAATATGAATAACTACACCATTCACAGTATTGATCCTTTGGACATGCTTTCTTCCTGCATTAGGTTTTTTTTTTCCCTCCTTGTTCATATTTCCAAGAATTTAGTTAGTTTCTTCATCCATGGCAGCAATGCACCTGTAAATGTGTGGGTCGCAGTCTGTGAATGCTCACAGAGACTCATGTTAGGGATTATGCCTGGTCTCCAAGGTGTCCTCTACAGTCAAAGCGGTGAAGTGGCCTTTGAGACCAGAATGTAATCTTAGGTTCTCCGAATTCCCTTGGAGGCCTTCCCCACCCCTCCAGAATATTTGGCCTTCGTGACTGTGTGTCAAAGTTTTCTAAGTAAATTCATACCAAGAAGCTTCTAGAAAGTCTGTGTAATGTTTCTTCACTCAGACTGTTACGGCTGGGTTCTCAGGGTACTCCTGGTGGGAGAAGGCTGCCCTTCTCCTGAGGAGTTGTGTTACACTCCAGTGTGTGTTTTATGGCTCTTGACTTCCATTGTAGGTAATAATCAACGCTCTTTTTGGTTGAAGAGTAAAAATGATGTGCCTCTAATTAAGTGGATTGTGTATAACTTCTCACCTTTATCCTTCATGTTGGAAACATAACTGTACATTTGGATTAGTAGCTCTGTTCTTTTGATCCCTGCGTCTTTCAGAACTTGGATCAGTGATTCAAAGCCTACCTTTGGGGTTGGACACTGCTACACTTAAGATACTGTTGTAGGAAATATTTATGATGAAAACTTGACAGAGGAGGTTTTCTACAGAAAAATTTTACATTGGTTCAAGGTTATACTGAGCAAGTAATTGGAAGAGAGATCTGTTGAGAGTAACAAAATAGACAAACTGCATCAAGAACAGGAAATCCCATCAACAGGAAACAGCCAAGGTGGGGAGAGGACTTTGGAGGGGGAAGGTATCATATATTCGTGCCCAGTTCTGGCTTCCTTAGAGGTCGAGTACTGAGGACACAGTTGAACCAGGTAAAAGCTCACCCTGGTTCTGAACCAGCCCATCTGTTCTTACATTCTTAGAAATGATAAAACTATAAACCCAAACTTTATGCGGTATACAGAGCATATGATATTAGAACATGCAAAATAGGATCTTTTTCTTCTACTTGACCTTCAAATACTGTCTGTTTCTGCTGTGAGAGTCATATGATGACAGATGTGCTGTAAGTGGGGTCAAAGTTGCAAAAGGTTTTGAAACTGAGGAAGGCTCTTGGTCCTGAAGAGAGCAGACAGTTGAATTTGTCAAATTTCACCCTCTTTAATCACCCTGTCTCTGACAACACCAGTGTGATTGAGAATTGCCCATCCCAAGCATTATTAATTGTGATGGATAGTGATTCCAAGAAAGATTTTAGTTTGCTGGCCATTTGCTTTAACTCGACTGTTGATACCCAGGTGGCCTAATAGGCACGCGATTCCTGCTGGAAGCTGTACTTACAGAACCTCTTGCTTGTATGATGTATTTAGCTGTTTGGGGATTTTCTTTGCCCTTGTAATCCCTTTTTTTACAGTTTATATGATGAGGTTTGGGTTTTGCCTGTTGGTTTCTCATTATTATTTAGCCATACTCTTTTGTTCTTGACTCTTCACTTCCTTTATTTTTGTTTTGGGATATATAAGCCTGCTGTGACTCTAATAAGGTATTTTTTAGTAGATGTCTATGGATTTTAATTTCTTAACTCTCCCCTTTAGGCTCTAGAACTAATTCCCTCATTTAGAAAAAAAAAAAGCCCCTGTCCTGCTTCAAGTTTAATGTCATAGCACTGCCTCTCGATAGGATGACCCCGAGAGGGGATCCAATTTAATTACACTGTGGCCACGGCTACTTAATAGCTGAATTTCACTTACTTCCTAAACCAATTCCTCTGTGTTACAAGAAACACATATTTTGTGATTTTTTTTTTTTGTGCTCCACAGTGAGTTTTCATAGAAAGAAATAAGTTTATGGTATTGAGAGTGTTTTTCTTCACTGTCTAACCTAGCGTGACAGTCAGCCAGTTGGCAGTCGGGTAGCTGAGGATGTCCATTCTGTCTACTGTAATTAATACTGTTTGTAGGCAAACGCGGCTGCCAAACAGGTTTGTATTCCAGTTCTGGCTCCCCCTTCCAATCAAAGGGGAGTGCAGGGGCAAGATTTTCCCACATCAAGGCTATGGTGGCTTTGTTCCTCTCATTTACATAGTGAGGACAAGATGTGAAGTTGGTGTCACCGCACTCTTGCTCTTTATATCAATCGGGTTTTGTTTGACTTCTGTGCTTTAGAAAAGAGAGCAGGTCTGGTGCTGGAGACTCAGATGACGGGTCTTTCTTCTGCTCTGCAGCAGGGCAGGCTTCTGTCAAGCTGGGGGTCTTGTGCAGGTAAAACCGGATTGTTATTTCCAAAACCCAATATAAAAATTTACAATGGTATCTCAAATATCTGGACAACATTCTTAGTCATGTGTTTTAGTTTTAGGTAGTCCTGCGAGGAGCAGGGAATTGGACTTGATGACCCATAAGGTACCTTCCAAATTGAGATACTCTATGAAATATAGATCCCAATTTCAGATTTCTTCATTTCCTGTCACTAACCTAGTGGTCTCCTGAGTGAGAAGGTACTCTTGAATCCACAAAACAAAATTCTGTATTTCTATAAAGTGTTTCACCCAAGCTCTGTGTATTTTTGTCCATATCTGAGAAGACAGTGGTGCCCTTTCTTTCCAAAAAGCTTCTTTACTATTTGCCTCGATCTCTCAAAGTGTAATCACTCTGATAAAATGCATCGCTTTTTACAGTGGCTGTTAACATTGTGATGAGCTCTGGATTGTTGCAGTAGTTGCTGATGCTTACTTGGGTTTCTGATCTTCTGATACAGTAAGAAGACTCGGAAAGCTGGTGGTCCATAGGTCAGTTGGGCAGTGTGAGCCTTCAGTGGAAAAACAGGACAGTGTATCAGCAGATGAATTTCATAACTCCGCTCCTTTCCTTGCCCCTTTTTCCTAAACCTCAGTGCTATACAAAGGTATTTATTAGGTCAGATGATGTACTTTGCTCCAAAACATTCACATGGAAAAAAATGAACAATTGTGATTAAAATTGATTTTTTCCCTTTGGGAAGTTAGAATCAAAAATGGTTACCTGCTCATTTATGAAACAGATTTATTCTGTTGACATGGAGGCTTGTTTGAAATGTAATTGAATTTCTGTTACCTAATGGAAAGTGACAGTTAACAGTATTTATTTTCCATTTGTGTCTCAGTAGATAACATAACACAATTTTGATTTGTAGTTAGCTTTGGAATCTGAGATTGTTCTATCTCTGTAATTGAAAAGATGGGAGCGTGATGGCCTAATACAATCCTGTTTTTGTTTTTTTTTTTTTACACCAGTAAAGGCAACATTAATACAGTAAACAGCATCTATTCTGGCTTAATAGTTACACTGAGATGTTATTTTTGCATCCTGCCTTTCTCATTAGAAACTGCTACATCATGATCTGGATTGATAATTCTTCCATTTAGACACCCTCTGCAGCAGCTAATTTCTATGAGCAATGCCTCCCTTGCCCACCATGAAATAACTTTTTTACCTTGCAGCTAGAACACCTTAGTTACAAAATTACAATTACATTTTTCATAAATCCCCCCCCCCCAATGTATTTTCACATGTATCGTGCTTACTTTGTATGGCAAGTCATTACTTCATTATTAATGTTAAAAAACAATGGGTAACAACTTGGTTCTTACATTGTTACGTACCTTATTCTGCAATTCCTCTGCCCCTTTTTAGAACTCTGTCTACTCCCATATAATTACCTCTAGGCAGCCTCTTCCCACAAAGGAAGTTATCTCTCTTTGAAGCCAAACTCTACCCGTTCCTGCTTGTACTCTTAAGTCTGGTGGCACTGAAGGAGAAACACTTTTTGGAGAGGCAATTGTCTGTTCTTTCCTTTGTCATGGTGAAACCTTTGTCTAAAGCCTGGTCACCAGTTGTAACTAGCTGCATCTATGAAAAAATATTTACCATTCATATTAACACGTTAAGGTGAGTGTTAATGCAGCAGGACCAAACGTTGAGGAAGAGCTTGTTTTCTCTTAATTTCATAAGAAGAATAATCAAGCAGATCAAGTGTTTAATCTTAGGTGGTACAAGATGGTGCTTCGTCAGAGCAAGATGGTGGCTGTCACAGTACAGCCTCCATTCGCCCAACCTGCTTTCCAGATGGGCCAGAAACAGGACACTAATAACCACCCACATCGGTTTATGAGCTTCCGCTGCCGGTTTTGCTACACTGTTTAAAGCCAGAAATAGTGAAGTATTTTAAACCAGTAGTTGTGCACTGTCTTATGGCAGCATTTGGGAAAGGCTGTTAGTCAGAACATATTTTTGGTGTACTCCAGTGTTGTGTGCTCATGAAGTCGAGCTTTATATAGTGTATCAGATAAAAGAACTAGTAATTATTCTACCACCACATTTTTTTTTTTCATGGTGATGAATAAATTAAGAAGTCAGTTTTTTTATGAGCTACCTTTACTCTTAAGTTGATTCAGGAATAGAAAATAGAAGCATGGTACTGTAGTTTCTAAAATGGAAGCTGAGAAGAGAACATCAATAGCATGCTATTGTGAAGGATTGTTTCATTGGGATTATTTTAAGGGATTGTATGTGCATGAAAACCACAGAAAATGGATACAGATTTTTGAAAATCCAGAAATAGTTCCTGAAACACAGACAAGCAGTATGTTTTATAGCTTCTGCCTTTAGGTTTTTGGGTTTTAATTCACACAAACCCCCATACGTTTTCAAACTGCACTTCATTAAAACCTCAGTGATTTCTGATACGGTCTTCGTAGAAGTTGAGTTTTTCTATTCAATAAATAGATGAAATCATAAATAATAACAATGCATAAGATACCCTAAATTGACTCAAAACCAAACTAATCTGAGCAGGAGACTTGCTGCATTGAATATGAACAAAAAGTATTACAATAAGAAGCATGAAATCTGTCATATTTTCAAAGCAGCCTTGAGCTGCTCTGCAGTATTCACAAACCACAGATTTCATCCTTGTCCCTTGGTTGGCCTAAAATATTCATAATTTCAGACTTCCCCTAATTTAAGACCTACTAATGAACAATTATTTCATGAACCGTTTTTAATCGTACTACTGAATGTGTAAATATGCAGTTTCAAGTGATGGATATCCAAGCCTATAATGACTAAATATTTCAATACATTTTAATCAGACGTGGAGTGGAGATTTCAATGGGTATTTCCATGCATACTTCTTTACATATGCAAAAATACATGCATGCACACAGAAGTACATATGTATGTGTGTTTGTGTATATATATATATATATATAAAAATGCATCTGTGTGTGCATGCATAAATCAGGAAGCCTGTTATGACATTAATTATCAAATACAGATGATAACCAACGCACGAGCACATGTATTTTTAGTGGTATATGGTGGCTGCCATATGGGTGAGAGAGATTTTTCACAAACGCAAAAGCTTAATGTTCATCACTGTTTTATACTGAAAACGTTAAAGTTAATGCAAAATGTAATTTGTAAACTTTCAAGGTTTAGAGGACCCCCGCTTTTTTTCTTTCTCTCCAAATCCATAGATACTCAGCATCTCTGGCAGGAAGGGTTTTACATATTTGTTCTTTTTAAACCTTAAAATTATGGCTGTGTGCTGACCTTTATTGTATTCTCCTACATGCCCTATTCTGATTATTCAGTCTGGGAGAAGAGAATTTCTAGTAATTTTGTTAATAGCCGGAACATAAAACAACATAATTAACACAACAATTTGTGGAATAAGCAATCTTTTGCTGGAAGGGTGGCATTTGAGTAGGCTTTACGTGGAAAACTTAGGGTCCGAAATATACAGCAATACTCTATGTGAAAAGGAAATATGGGGTGTCGGTATGCTGTTTCGTTGGTTGTTTATGTTTAGTTGGTACATTGCTGCTGGAAGTGAGCTGATCTCTGTCGATAACTGTAAAACAGCAGTTCTAGTCATGAACGTGTGCTTCAAAATAGTCAGCTGTATAGCAGAAATTAAAAGATGTTTTAGAAGTAACTAGGTCTGTGGAAAGACTTCCAATAGAGAGAAATTAAAAAGCTGGAATTACTTGGTTTTGAGCAGAGATTAATGGTAGAAGCTGTAGGAAATAATGGTCCAAGAAAAGCCTTTTCTTCATCATGTAAGAATGGCGAGAGGAGGGAAGCATCCTGCTTGAATTACCTTACTTATCTAGGTATTTATCCATCACTGTACAGTTTGACTTGTCAGTGTGTTAATGATTTTATTTTTATATTACAGTTGTCAAGGAGGGAAGTGTAATTATTCCCATTTTAAGATAGAAATTTGGGCAACGACTTGTGCAGGACATCAGAAACAGAAGCCTGTTCATGAATCCATGTGCTTACTGATGGAATGGTTTTATTCTGAGACATAACCATTTCAGGTAAATTGTACTAAACATAAAATTGCTAAAGTTCTCTCACATATAGTGTGTGTACTTCGTACCGCAAGCAGTGAAAGTGAAGGCCTTGGTTTCCCTGATTATGATAATTGCTGCTTAACTGGAGAGGAGGGTGTGTGGTGCACACAGATACCTTTGAGGAGTTCTTGCAGTAGGGTGGGCAGCACCGAAAACCTGTTATGGCTCAAGATCTTCCTGGAGGGTGCTGAGCTCCTTTTCTTGCACGCGTCCATGGTTCTCTGCTGGGTGTTCTCTCATGTGGTGGGTTTTTGGGGAGTTAATCGTGGGGAAGGTTGCTCAGTCAGTGACCTGGATTTGATTGCATTAATAAAACACCAAATTATATCTGGATTACTTATTAAATCAAGAATTTTATCTATAGTGTATCCACCATAGATGGGGAAAAAGCCTACATATTTATGAACTTAATTTGCTCATTGGTTTATGAACATATTGTCCCCAGAGAGTGTTACAAATCCCCAGGATGTCCCTTGGTGCAGGATTTTGTACCTTGGCCTGTGAGTAGGCTGTAAAATCTGAGGTGGAAAGACTCCTTTTGACTAAGTGATTGGTGAGGCTTGTGCATATTATTCCTTCTTGCAGGTACATGGAATCTGTTGCATTTTGTACATATACATCTGATGTACAGAGGGAAGAATGTGGCCCACCCATTAAAATATCAGTTCCTTTCATTTCTCTCCTGTTTATTGTAAACAGTTTTGTCAGTGACAGTTTTTTTAAGTCAGATGAACTGAGCTGGGAATGAGCTCGTTTGGAGATGATGCCAAGAAACCCCCAGCCCAGGGATCCATCCCAGTCTGGCTGGGGAGAGTGCAGCTCTCTTGGTCCTCAGGTGCTTTCTCGTTTGTCTGTCTCCTACGCCGTTTTCCCCTCCTGACCCACCTCAGATGTCACTTATGGCAAACTGAAATGGAGGGGAATAAACTAAGAGGATAGAATGGATTTGCTCTCTCCTTCCCACTCTCTTCCTGTCTACAAGAGAGGGCTGCTGTCCTCCCAGCTTCCCTCGGCTTCCCTCATAGTCCCTGCAAAAGGTTAACACTACTTTTCAGAGCAATGCAACTGTTGTTTTATCTTTCTATTTAGTCCAGAGGTCAAGAGCTTGAGCCTTTCAGCGAAACGCCCATGAAGCCCGTGTATATAAACATGCAGACATCCAAAAGTTGTCCTTTTGTGTGTCCTAAAAGTGCTTCAGTTTGCGTGCTTGAAAACATTGGCAATAGGGATTCCTGTTGGAGATCTTGCCTATTAAAATCTCTGCTCTTCTATTTGTAAACTACATAAGGATATGCATGAAATGAAGGAAAATTTCTGGAAAGGTTTACTAAAGGCATTGTAAATAGTGAGCGCTTGTACACGTAAGTGCATTTTATTGAGGAGACTTCAGTGAATACTGTGTACAGGTAAGGCTTTGAAACACAGTGGTAAGCCGTCTTCTGATGGGGCCTGACATTTCTACATACGTTACATTTGTTCGCTGAAATTTTTATTAGAAGCTCAGTAGCATGAAAGTAGTGGTGGATTCCGGATCCAGCTTTGATGTGCTGAGCTGAGTTGCAGAGCGTTTTGTAGAGGGAGACTTCACTGTGCTGGGGTTGGAAAGCAAAACCGGTGCCGGATACAGATCAGCGAGAGTTTCAGAGGAGAAATGAGGAACTAAGGAGTGGAAGACTCCTACAAAAAACCCCAAACAAGCAAGCAAAAAGCCTGTTTTGGACATCACTGTGAATACTCCAGCTAAGTAGTTTTGAAAAATGGAGAATCTATCCGGAGGAATGGAAATAAATGGGGGGAAGCATTAGGAGTAATAATATAATTGCATGGAATTCTAACAAGCTGCATTCAAACTCTTTCCTTGGTGTCTCCCATTTCAGTGAACCTTCTGATGTTTTTAAAAGCACATCATATGTATTTGATCCCAAACAGCCCTATTTTACATGTGTGCAATGCTTTTGAAGTACTTTCTTTACCAATTCCTGTACCAACTGTATTTGCTAAAATGTCCTCACTTTTCTACTGAAATCCAAAATGATATGTTTGGAGGATGTTTCCCTAACAGCTATAGACTGCTAAAAATTGCATTTGGGATTGATAGAGATTACAGATTTTTTTTTGTATTAAAGGATTGCTTACTATAAGCCTAGTACTAGCTGTATGAGGCACAACATTGAGTTTATTGGCCCAGCACCGAGTTTGGTAGAGCAGAGACAGTGGCTGAATTTAATCATTTTTTGTATTTAAAAAATGATATATTTATTTTTAAGTTGCATGCCTGCACGTGTTGTGATTGCAGGAGGCACTCGAATAATTAAAGTGCAGGGAAGTTAGTTTAGTTATATAAAAATTTAGATTGTAACAGCATGTAATATTGTTTGCCGAGCTTCACCTCTAGCTACAGTCACACATCTTGGTAGGACAGAAGCTGTAAGCATTGCCAGCAATCACTTTTCTTTCAGTTGAGAAAGCAAAGATTTGGTTGAAGGCATGTATTTCTGTTTGAGACCATTGGTGCCTGAAACCATGAAAATGGCAAAACATTTCTGATAGCTTTTTTTACTATAGAATTGAGTATGGTTATTTTTCAATATAGGAATAAAAGTGAAAAAAAAAGAATACTGGAAAAAATAAAAAGCAAACTAGAATAATGTGATTTAAACTTTGACAGTGTACCATCATTTGCGGCTGATAATGGTAATGAAAATTTTGGAGATACTATTCTGCTTATTGAGTAATAGAAAATGAGAATGAATATGTGCTTCCGGCTAATTGCTGTGCACGGAATTCTGTGATTCCATATAGCAGGAGAGAGCGAGTACACTGCATGTCATACACCATCTGCTTTTAAAAGTGTGTGAGAACAATTTTCAATTGCTTTGCTGTATGTGACAACAGCATTTCAAAATTACAGGAGATAAGTCAGTTTGCCAACCTTTACGTGAAGGGTAGCTTATATCAAAGAGTTGAGGACAAGTTCTTACGTTATGAATGCAATGGTTATTTGAAAACACATCACAGCAAAACAAAACAGTGAAAAGAGATTTCATTCATTATTGTACATGAGGGAGCTCTCAAATACCTATGTCACATTTTGATTCTGGCAAACAGAACTACCTTAACTCGATCCGGTAACTTTCTCTGGAAATACGTGAATTTTTCCTAAATATTATTAATAGTGAAATTTGACAGAAGTTTGCATTTGTTTGAATGAAAAAAAGCTTTGTACTGACAGCTTCAGTGGTTGTGTTTGTACTTCAAGACTTGATATTAAGGAACGGTTAAATATTCAGTCTTCAGATCCTATGTCTCTCAAATTCTTACAATTTATGGAAATTATTGTGTCAGCAGATACAGCAGTGAGTAATAATAATATCCTGTGTGTAGGTAGACTTGAACAGATGGCAAAAGAATGGTAAATGCTCTTTCCAGTAAGAGCTACCTTGACATTAAAATATTTCTACCTATGAAGGGATTTATCAATTGACCAAAATAAGAGATGCATTAAAATTTATAATAGCTGCCATTTAAAAGAATAAATCAAAGGTTATTAGAATTGAATTGTTTATTTGAAAGTAGTAGGGTGGACAGTAATCTCAAGGTGACCGTGTCCATCGCTGTGGCTGGCGTGAAGCCTGGTAAGGCGGGACGGGTGGTGATGGCCACCAGAAGCCCTGCATCTGCCTTCCCATCCGTGTGCCACAGGTGCAGGTGTCGCCTGTCCAATATTCCCGTCTGAAGCAGCAATTTTAGTTGTGGTTGTTTGAGATGAATGCGAAACAGGTACTCAGTCACATTGTCACTGGATGGATGTCAAATAACCTATAACAATGCTAAACCTGTAATGTTTTCTCACTGGGTAAAATTAAATTTGTATGGCTATTAGAAATCAGTCTGTTGAACCAAGGGGTCAGTAGGCTTGTAGTTTCAGATTTGTCTGTTCATTTTCTCTGGCTTCCGCATGCTGACAAACGGGACGTGGCCCTTCCAGCTTCGTATTAACTATGGTACCTGAGCATTATTTGTCATAACTACTCTTTTTATCTATGAAGGCAGGCATCCTGTTGATAGGCAGCCGAACTACATTTTTCTACCAGCATTTCTGCTCCTGGTCTGCCCTGGTCTTCTGTAGGTAGCACCTGACAAACAGTTTTCCTGCCTCATTTTGTTTCTTGCAGCATCCCTCGTCTTTCTGTGAGCAGGTAGGGAGCCAAAAGCCAGACCTGGGCTCAGAAGGGTCCCAGCGAAGGTCAGGCACCAGTGGGGTGGTTAGATGCCGCCCTGCACTCTCTGGTCCTGTCTTTGGTTACTTGTGCACTCTTCAGGTAGTCCCACATTTGCATAACCAGTAAGAATAGCTTATGGGAAACTAGTGTAACTGCTGTGGTGGTTGGGAGAAGGATCACTGGCTGATGTAAAATCTCCAATTTTAAGGAACTTCTGCTGTAAACCTGCTCTTCTCATCCTCTTTATTGTACAGATTGCTAAGGTGTATGTCAAGAGTGGTGTTTTTAAAGCAGAAGTTACTGTTTGGCTATTTTTTTTTTTTCCACAACTAAAAAGTAAAGTCAAACCCAGAAACATATTTTTTTACTAAAACATCTTCTTTACTAAAAAATAAAGTCAAAACCAGAAACATTTTCTGCTTCCAGAACCCATATTTAAAAATAAAAAAGCTGAGGTGTGTCCAGATTTGGTTGCACAAAAGAACTTTTGGGATTACCTTTCAATTTTGACTTGCTCTACATGTGCATGAGTATGTGTTCCTGTACGTGTAGCACTGTACAATATTACAGTGTTAAGTATATGACTATGAAGAACTGTGTCCTGTGTCCCAGACTACAATATAATGCTGTTAATTATATTTTGAAGTATTTGCAGCATTTAAAATAGTTGATATGTTTGTTTAGAATTTTTATTGAAACCCAGTTTGTTTTTGTTAAGGCAGAAGCAGAAGTCTTTCCTGTAGCAAATCAGTGGTGCAAAAATAAAACGTTTTTATAGAACAGAGCAGTTCGGTAACACTCAGGTGTCGGCTTAATACAAGAGGCTGATCACATAAAGGTCAGATGGTATCAGGCCATTTAAGCATTCAAAGCTGACTTGCATTTTGGGATAGCTACGTATTGTTAGTGCTCTGACAATGGATTTCTTCCCCCTGAGAACGTCAACCATTGGGGAATATGAAGGTACTAGGATGTTTTTTTTTAAATGGTATAGATACCCAAATTCAAAAAAGCAAAAAAAATGGACTAGAATCCTTAAAATATTTCTCATTCTGAAAAGAGCTCACATTTGTTTTCCTTTAGGGAAAAAATAACATGCTTTCTTATTTTAAGCGAACTGGATTTGCTCATTCGTGTGTCTGTTCCAAAACTCTTGACCTGAGCTGAGCTGCCTTGAGATTCAGGACAGCCTAGTGTATTCATGAAGGAGAACCTTGGAAAATGTTCAAACAACGAGAACACATAGATTAATCTTGCTGCAAAGAGTTTAAAGGATGCGTTTTATGTGTGTAAATGTATTGATCGCTCATAAATTAGGTGTCATTAAGGCTTCACAAGTCAGTACCATTCATTGAACAGAACTTGTAATTTGAGTTTTACTGTGAACTTACATTGAGAAAGAAAGGGTAAATGATGTACCGACTGGTTTATTTCCTAGCCAGATGGACTTGATCTTGTGAGATACTTAGCACCTACCCATGCCATTGATCTCGTAGGTGACACGCATGCTTCATGACATTGTTAGCAATTGAGGGGATACGCTGTATTCGTGCAGTTACTTATTCTGAAGTCAATGGGATCTTCCAGGTGCTCAGTACTTTTTGAAATCAGGTCACAATCTTTAGATTTCTAAATAAGGATTTTCAAAAGGACCTTGGCTCCATGACTCTGTCAGGTCAGAGCCTGAATCTGTTATTCCTTTCTCAGCAGCTTTGAGGATCCTTTCATTTTTTTTTCACCGCTTGCTGCCCTCAGTTTCTGGCGAGATCAGCCAATGGCAGCAAACTATCACAGGACGAAAGATCTAAGTATCTGTCCACCTCTTGTACGACGGTGCCTCTTAGTTCTGTTATTTACTTGCTCTTTCATTCCACTTTTCATATTTGCCCATGTACAGCAATCTTACTTGTCACTGCATGTTCATAAAACACGCAATGCGCTGCTTAAATTGCCCTCTGTCAGGATCTAATTCTCAAATACTGAAATAATTCTTGAGACCCTTTTTTAGGTAGGACATCATATAAATGGCAGTGCTGTTAATATAGTGTATGGATATAGATTGATTAAAATCTTCTCCTTATCATATATTGCTCCTACCTCTTTTGAAAGATTGGGTCATTTTTGCTTTGGCTAACTGCTTTGAACTCCAGCTGAATACCAGTATGTAGCTTTTCCTTGCCATCAGGATGTAAAATTCCACAAGTGAGAGTCGACTTCTGAAGATAAACCTGTGCCCCAGCATCATCAGAGTTGTGAAATACTTATTATCTGCGTGCGTGTGTGCAAGTCAGATCTGTGCATGCACATCTGGTATTTGCGTGCCTAAGTTAGGCTTGCCCAGCTGCACATGCCTGACTTGGAAAATCTGCCCTATAGTTGTTAGAAGATGTCATATATTTTTCTGGCACGTTACGAAATGCAGGGGAATGAACTCTTTCCCCCAAGACACGAGCGCAGACAGACACATGCTCCAGAGGTTTGTGTCCACCAAGGAGGAGAGCTTTATCTTCTTTGTAAGTGTTCGCCATTTGGGGAGGGAAGAGGGTTGAGAGCAGGTGTGAGAAATCAGGTGAGTTTTGGCTCCCTTTACTACAGACACAAGAAACAGATGGCTTAGGTCGGTGCTTGCTGAACATACGGAGCGAACACACTAGTTACCAAGCTAGAACCTCAGCTGCACTAGCCAGTGCTTTCTGCCTGCCATTTAGCTGTGAATGCTTATTATGTATTTAGAATATCGCATCCTTTCTTCGTGTTCTTCTTAAATGCCCTTTTCCCTTCCGTTGTCTTTCCTCCTCTGTCTTACACTCTCTTCTTTGCTGCAGTCTCCTTCCTTATTTTGCTTCTCATCTAAATGGATGCTTAATTTTTGACTGTGGGGATTGCGTGGCCAAGTTGCTGACAAAAAGGATCGTGTCTCAAGTTTGTGTTCGGGTCTGCTTCTAAGGCAAAAGGAGGGGAAAAAACCCTGAGAAATAAAAAGCATAATAAGCATACCCGCTAATATTTGGAGCTTAGATGCAGGTGTACCGGAGTGCAATAGATAGGATCATAAATCTTTCTCTTAAAAATGATATGAGCTTTTTAACTTTATCAGCCATCGGGGGAGGAGATAAGTAAAAGGGGTGAAAACATTCGTAAAACCAGTAGAAAAGAAGTGATTTGAGCTGTGAACTCAAACTCATTGACTGGATTCTTTTGTAAGTCCCCATCTAATAATCTAAAGATGTGATAGGATTTTAAGGCAAGCCATTAGCTTCAGTGGGAGTTTCTTGGCCCTCAGCACCACTTACTGTAAATCAGTCTGATTGATTGGAGTCCGAACCATACGTATAAACGCTTGAGGGCACCCATTGATGAAAAACCTCGACTTGGTTGTTACTGGCTGTTTCTCTGTTGAAATAGCACTGCGATTGGTGTGTTGGTGCAAGGGATTGGGCAAGACGTTCTCCTGAGGTCCCTGCCTTTCTGCAGTCTTTAAATATTTGAAAGAGATGAGAGGGAGTAGGAGAGAGTGGCCTCAGGCCATAGTGTAGCACTTCATGGGATGCATTTGGCCCTTGGGCCATACTCGCCTGTTTGTTTTTACTTAAAAGAAAAACCCCAGCAAATCTGGCTATTAATGAATGTCTTAAAAGCAAATGAGAAAAAGCTGGTGAGGAGATGGTAAAGCAGTGAGGGTTCTGAGCACCGCTGTCCTCTGGCAGCTCTGAATTGGGGAGTGTTTCCCCCGGGGAAGGGCTGACGAGGGCGCAGGAGGTGAGCTGGTCCAGGGCTGGCTTTGTGGGTGCGGAACCGCACGCCTTCATCTCCAACGGCACCGCTTGCTCCTGGGAGGGCTGGCTCGCATCTACAGCTTTATCTTTCCGACTGTTCGAGTGGCCCTATGTACTGTGCACATATGCTGGAGACCTGATTTATAATTAAGAGCAGCTGGCCCTGCTGCTGTCCAAAATAATTTCCCCTAGTGAAGGATCAGTGGAGAAAAATGCAGACAGGTTTTAGCCTTTTGTTGAAAGAAAGAAGAGGAGCCTTCATGCTGCGCACGGCCGGGGGAAGTTTATTGCTTGCCTGAAGAACCAAGAGCTGGGGTTCTTCCATTTTATGAGTCCCTCCTGTGCTGTACCTGCTGTGGAAAAAAAAAAAAAAAAAAAAAGAAAAAAAAAAAAGAAGTTGCCTAAAGGCAGCTTATGGGGATTCCCCATATAGCTTATTTAATGTCTGCTGGGGACTGCTTCTGCCCTAGTAGTCTTCAGAAATGGAAACAGCAAAAAGATGGTAAAGAAACTCAAATCAAACAAAAAAAGTGCCCCACCCCCGCCTCCATCTTTACCCCCATTTCCCCAGATGTGCTCGGCACTTCTCTAGTATCTTAATAATGTGAGGGTTGTTTTACAGTGCTCATGGAAAAAGATTTTACATCGAATCTGATGTGGCTAACTGGACTCAAATTGAGTCCATGAGTAATACTGGGTTTTAATAAGTATCAGGGAAATTAATCTCATATTATGTTTTTTTCCCTCAAATATGTATTTTTAGAGTGAGTAAAGCAGAAAAAATAGTGAGATGTCTAGAAACATTTTTGGGTAGTCCACTTGGAACGACTCCTGTTGCAGTGTTAACGTCCCTGAGGGATGGTGGGAATGCAAATGCCTACCTTGTCAGTGCTCTGCTGCTTTCCTGCCTGTATTTAGACAAACTTTTCTTTTCTGCCTCGCTGTCTCTGAAGCAGGACAGGAGCAGAGGAAGAGGATGAGGCTGTCGGAGTCCAGCTCTTCCAGGGGAAGAATGCTTCTGCAGGGTGGTTAGAGGAGAAGAGCAGCGCTGGTGGCTGTTGCACTTCTTTGCACCCTTGCCCATGCTTCCGTTGCGCGATTGCCATGATCCTGGAGACCACGCTTTTTGGCCTCCTGTTTCTTTTCTTAGCTAACACAAAACCTGCTGCAGGGTACGCAAGCACAGGAGTGGCAGAGGGGAGGTCCAGCTGCTGTGGGGCTGGTTACCTCGTGGCTTCAGAGAGGCACCAACATGGGACCTGGTGGCCTTTAGGAGCTGGGGGAGGATGTGAGGGAACATCGTAGGAGGGCAAGTGCTTGACAAGCCTTTGACCTCCTGAAGGAAGATAATGATAAGCTAGTTTTTAAGAGAAACCTTAGGGACATATTCATAGGGAGTAGGAGGCAGTGTCTCTCTAATCAGGGATTCTGTGGAGCGTGTGTTTCTGTATAAGGAACTGCAGGTTTTTGGAGAAAATGTAGGAGGAATATCCAATTGTCACTCTGTGACTTGTCTTCAACAGCAGCCTTTTCTCTTCTTTTGAGAGGTTTTTAACGTGAGTGAATACTATTGCAAGTGAGGTGTGATTGTTAAACTCCACCAGGGTGTATCCTGTGCCCTTAAACACCGTGACACCATCAAGGGTAGAAAGAGATGACCAGCTTCTGCCTCTGTTGCCTGAACTTCCAAAGTAGGGGAGTTTCACCTACTGTGTAACTGGGAGCACCTAAGCACACACTGAAATAAATTGGCCGAACAAACTAATTGCGTTTTCATAGCAGCCTCAGTACAACTTTTCATCCATGGTGAATTGTGTGTCTAAGTGAAGGAATTTGACTACTCAACAGGGTTAAACCAATATGCCTATATATATACATACATACATATATATATATATATATATATATGTTTTTACACATGTATCTATTCTTTTTTTTTTATTGTTGTGTGTGCCATTGATGCTATTTATGTGACCCCTGGTAGTCTCCAGAGCATGATGGTCAGTGGCTGCCTCTGGTCTGCTGAATGCCAGGTGGAGGTTGAAAGCTTGGGCTGCGCCACAGCTCAAGTCAAGCAATAAGGTTATGCATTTACTGTAACATGATTTATGCAGGCCTCCACGGTGGGTATTAAGTTGGCTAAAAACGGATGCTGTCCTTTTTCTGGGCATTCAGCTCTGCCATATAAATATGCTATTCAGGTCTACTAAGTTTTTATAAAATGCTGTTTCTGCCAGAACAGCTAACAGGGCTTATCCAGCGGTGACACTTCAATAGCAAAATGTTTTGTGAATGATTTTAGCCTATTTGTTTTTCACTCCTGCTGTGATCCTAAATATTTTTATAAAACCATATTTGAGAGATGTATTCACTTGGAAGGGTTTAGAAAAGGCAAATTAAAAGGTAAATTTGAGATGTGCTGACGTAGTCTATTTTCATTAACTTGAAAGTTATGATGCATGTATGACTGTGTTTATATTGAAAGTACACGTTCACAAATACTGTTGTAAAGCTCAATTCCCTCAATCCAGTTAAAAAAAAGGAGTTGTTAAAGGTGGCTGATGAGGAGGCAGCAGTTTGTCCACCAGTTACATGTTGCTGTACTGTGGAGCTAATAGCATTAATAGAAGGAGCATTTTCAGCTTGCAGATCTGATGTAAAATACTAGATTTGTCAATAATTGAATTCTGAAACAAACAGTCCAATTACCAAGGCACTGTAGCTTTTGTTCATGTGATGGGCAGGCAACAGTTCTTGCTTGTACCTGTCCCTACCGATTATTATTATGCATACTTAAAGTTCCTCTTTATTTTTCCTATTTTCATAACAACTGCATTATGATGTGACATATCTTTTCCAGAGATTTTGCTTGAATAAATAAGTAGGATATTAAATTCAACTAGGGTATTAGATTATAAATTAGTTCTGTAACAGGCGTCATAATGTTATTTAGATTTTCAGTTTACACAGACCTTGTAGCAACTCCCAAGAGCTATGCTACAGAATTAGGGGAAGATGTGAGTTGATGTAAGAAAATTGGTTTTGGTAATATGCTGATGTCAGTAGAGTTTTGCTGTGTGGAAAGATATTTAAATTAACGTTTTTACTTACTCCATTGTACAAACTAAAGATTGGTAATGATTTCAAATTACTGATGTGTTGGCGTTTGGACTATGCAAACATGACCATAAATGTCTTTTTCCCCAGTAGGACGATATTTATATCATGAGTTTGTGTACGAGTTTTATTTTTTAACAAACAGAGTAACGTATTCCAATCTTCCCTGTAACATAAGCATTTCATTTCACGTCAGGAGAATGAAAAAATTTAAGAGCGTTTTTAGATGAAAAAGCCTAGGCTGGCTAACAGGTACAGAGCTCTCTGTGTCAAGGAAGAAAGCACAGACTTACAGTGCCGGTCTTGAATAATTGTATCATGATTCGCAAGCACAGTGACACCATATTGGTGAGAGAGATGTGAAAACATGCACATTTATAAGTACATTTATTAGTCAGATGGATGGTAATTGTAACCTGAAGAGAGAGCTTCTAAGTAAAAAGATTTATAGCTGCTTACATAGGTATTCTGTAAATATGGGAATCCATACCCACTGTGATGTTTTATATATTCAGTGCAAGAGTAAAGGTGAAAAATAGCTGTGAAGGGAAGTAGATGTCCTCCTGAGCCATTTTCTGAGATGATGGACAGCAATATTGGTAGGGGTCTTAATTAAAATCAAACCAAACAAAAACCACCCCGGTTGCTTTTAATAATGAGGAGTACCGGAGTAAAGGAGCAGATTATTTCCTTCTCCAGAGAAAATTGGCAGATGGAGAAAATGTATGTGCAGGTATTGGCAAGATTGCCTTGAAACCCCCTCTGCTGCCTGTCACCGAGGTGCTATTTCACAGTCTTCCATCAGAGCTGCGGGGAGGCCATTCAGTACCCGGGGCTGAAGGTGGATTTTGTGCCCCTTCTCTTTTGCATCTTTCCAGCCCCGGCTGCCACAGCCCTCAGTGGAAGTCTGTGCCAAGTGGGATGTTACCCAGGAAACCTCTCCCCTTCACCTGTTTGAACAGCAGATGGTAATAACTTTTTTTTGTTTGTTTGTTTTCCTGCAAACTGTTGTGGTTTCCTCCAGGAAGAGGAGGTGGTAACAGAGCTATACGTGTCTTTTTTTTGTCCCCAGCTGTAGTTGTGCATATACCTCCTGTAGCCTTGGGAGCTACCAGTCCCAGCGTACTGCATTCCCAAACTGGGCATGTGGTGCCAAACAACAAAATTGGTCTAAATGGGGAGTAATTATGGTGTAAAAGGACCTAGGGAGTTTTGAAGTAGGAATGAGAGCAGGCTCAGGCTTGGCATTTTACTGTACAGGTCCCTTGCATTTCATCTGCCCATTGGACAGAAACATGGGTGCCTTATGTTATGGGCTCTAACAGGTACCCCAGGCTGTAAGGGCCTTTTCCCGCAGCTCTTACCTTGCCTTTTGGGGTCGATCTTCCTTCACCAGGAACCAGTTCCCCTCTTGTTGGCGGACCACCATGATTTTATAGATGAATGCAAAAGCTTAACTCCTGCTCACACATGGTATGTGTGGTCTTTCTTTGCTTTGGCACCTGTTAAACTTCACTCTGTACACATACACAAATGGTAAGGTCAATGGGTGCTGCCAGCTACGTGACCTTCAGTGGCTGGGCTGCTTATTTAAGTGTCTTAAATCTGAATTTAGGAGCCAAGAATAAATTTTAAAAATAAAAAATAAAAAATGCCAGAGGCATATCCTAATGCTGCACATAAGTTGATAATGTTGGCTTGCTCCTGTCTAGTGTTCCTGTGCAAGTTCATGAGTCTGGGCATGCTTTGATATGCAAAACATGTCTGGAGACCATATTCCTCGTCGCATCATGGACATGCGATGTACATCCACTATTTAGAATGTGATTTGTCATCTAAATGTAGCTGGTGTTAGAGTCTGAATGTCTCGTTACTCTGAAACATTTTGCTGCTTTTAAAACAACTTGAACAAAGAGAGCACTTCATACTGCACTTTGATGTGTGTCTTTATTGAAAAAGCTCCTCTCCATTGCCGAGGCACTGAAGCATTTGCATTAAGTGATGCAGGAGATGCCATAGCAATTTCATGAGAATTACCCTTTGCAATGAATGTTAGATTAAACACCTAAGTAAAATCCCTTGAAAGTGGCCAGAAGATAAATTAGTGCAGAGCTGTACCTAGGTACAATTAAATTATGTACCTTCTTTTAAAGATTGTTTTTAATTGATTTGGTGCATACTCTTTAGTTAGTTAATAGCGAGTGTTGTACCTGTGGCTATATGATCATTCATGTGAGTTAGATTTACAACACTAAGAAACTCCCTTTATCAAAGAAAACAATTTCATAAAGGGGCTGTCCCCTCTCGCTGCTCTGTTGCTGATAATGTGTCTGGACTGTTTTCTGATTAGTGCTCCAGTCTTATGCTAATATTGGAGATGTTCTTTAGCAGATAAATGTTAGGGTTATCACATCATTTTAGCAACCTAATTTGTTCCTTGCTTGCACACTACAGCAGCTTTCACTTCTCAAACCCCTCCTCTCCATTAGGGCTTCTACAGCACTGCAAAAATGAAGGTAGGAAGGAGCTGAGCATTGGAGGAGAAGAGGACAAAGATACCAGATACAAACATGTGGAGGAAGGAGTTTCAAGTAGCTGGAAATTTTGCCAGGACAGACTGAGGAAGCTTGAATCTAAATCGTCCTCATAATTCCCCATGTAGCTGATAGGTATTACAGATCTTCAGTACCCATCAGTATTGGACATAAATGTCATCATTTAAAGGTTGTGCTAGGTGTCAGTTTTTAACGTTGGCTCAACTGCTGTATGTTCCCTTTCATTTCTCATTTGTTAACCAACTGAAATCTAAGATAAGAATTTTCAAAGAAAGAGGTCTTTCCTTACCAAGGTGTTTATACACCACAGATCAACAGAAAAAGAGGTACGGAACCTGGGAAGAGAGGAAGGGTCTGAGGTGGACACCCATCATTGCTCACAGAAGTCCCGCCACAGGAGAAGACCCACAAGAAGCCAGCTGCAGCCTGAGGCAGATACGGTGGAGAGCCCCTTCCAAGTAGTTTTCTCCACAAAAGTCTGAAGAGGTCACAGTGGCAAGAAGGTGTCTTTGAGCTTGCTGTGGTTACTAACTGTGATGGCTAATTCCCATTACAAGCTTCTGAGCTATAAGGGTAATGGTCCATCCTGCAGACGGGGCAAGGAGAGGATTCCTCTTTGTTTGGGGAAATCTTCTTAAAGGTTTTCTTTTCACAGCCCGGCTTGGATAGCTGCGTACATGAGCATTGCCTCAAATCCCCATTTGGGCTCAATGAGGACATGTTTCTGGTCCTCATTCCCTCTTGAGTATAAAAAAAAA
>VYZM01017054.1:484628-557236 GCA_013398915.1 Dromas ardeola | reverse complement strand
AAAAAAAAAAAGCAGCAGCCTTTGAGTTACACACTTAAAAAATTTTCAGATAATGATCTCGATCTCTAAAATGAGAATCTAAATGAAAAAAAATAAAAATCCACCTAACAATTAGATAGCTAATGTTTGCATAATTTTAATTATCGCACATTGCAATTATTTCTAATTCATTTCAGTATATAAATCACTATTTTATATATGGCATGTTGTTAATGTTTACTACTATAATTACTAATTTGCAATATAAGGCAGCAATTTTATAGTTATTCAGTTATGTATAATTACTGTGTCAAATAGGAGATGGCAATTAACACAGAAATGTATTAGAAATGATTGTACTAAAATCAGTCTAAGAATATTTGACATGTACTTGTCACGCAGTGGAAGATGGACTGCATTTTCCTGCTCTTTTCCCCCTAACCATACTCTTAGACAATGTATTTATTTGAGATCCCAAAGGATCGAATGCTGCAGAAATTTCTATTTCACCATCACATTGACCGAGGAGTTAGAGCAGGAACTAACGAGCAAAATCCAAGGGGTTTTCTGAAGCTGTATCTTGTGTGAGGCTTCAGGGTTTAGGTGCCTTGTTCTACATAAGCATTTCAGAAAGTCCCTGCTTCAGTGGCTGCTTAAAAAGGAGATGTTTAAGTCCTGCTGCTGCCCATAGCTCCAAGTCCTTTAAAAGAGATGTTCAGAGAGAGTTTTGAGCTGTGACGCTGGCAATGCCTTAGCAGGAAGGTGCCAAAGGAGCCATGAGCCTGACCCTGGCATCCCTGGGTGCTGCGCGGAGCTGAGTAGCTGGGGACATCCCCCTGTGTGATGGCAGAAAGAGTGAGGGTGAAGAAATGCGTACTAAAGGTGCTCACAGTGACCTACAGTACGGCTCATACATTCTTCTGAGACCATCCAAGGCACAAAGTAACACGCATCACATCTTCAAAACAGTCGTGGTGGTACTGTTGGGTGAAAATTTCACCGGGAGGTGGGAAAGCTGAGGTCTGGGTCCTCTTCTGGAAGGAGGTAACTGGAGTTGTATCTCCTGTCCTATGGGAATAAACCCTGGTGCAGATTCTAGTCAGAAGTTACCTTAACTTGTTTTGCTGAAGGTGGGCTGCCATGCTGTATAGTGTAAGAGCTGGGAACCAGGAGGAAGTAGGCATCTGAGGGGTTGTGGCACTTGTTGGGATGGAGAGACTTGACCAGGGTGGGTTTGGGAGCTCCTCACTCCATAGATAGGCCCACTGCAGTGCAAAAGGTGGATCAAAGCTCTTCTTAATATATAAAAAAGTTACGGCGTTAAATCATGTAGGGAATACTTAAAGAGGGGGAAAATCCCGATTCAGAGAGAATCTAAATTAGCACTGTCACTTAAACAAACTTTCTTTCTGGCAAAATAGTTCTCTGTGACAATTCCTTTTTTTTGCTGGGGATTTAAAATCTGGGCAGTTCTAAGCCCCACTAAACAAAATTCATGGCTGTACATCTTAATAAAGCAAAGAAGAGCGCAGAGCGTGTCAAGCAAATTCACCTCCTTCCTCGGTTTAAGTGCAAGGCTGCTACAGCGGCACATGGCAGGGGGAGATCCAGATAGGGCCCTCGGTGTGTTAACAGAGCATATTGACTTATATCAGTCCTTTTGCCTGGTTTAAAATTGATCCCCTTAGAAAAGTTAAATATCACCTATGTTTGTAGATTGCTAGACAGCTATTAAGATAATGCTTTTATAAATACAGATGGTGCCCTTATCAAAATTACATGGCAGTAAATAGATGCCAGTAGAAATAATATGACACTTTGATTAGCTAATAAAATGAAGCACAAATAGAATGGGGATGCTAAGTTGCTCTGACAGTTTTCATACCGTCTTATTTATTGCTTATTTAGCTTTGATAAGTTTCTATTACAGTTTTTGCTTCTTAAGCAATTCCTTTGAACTTTTAATTTTTAAACAGTAATCTGTATTTTATTGACTTGGGTGGAAAATCCTCATTGTCAATAAGCTCTTTATCATGATAGTAAATGTTACCATTCTTTTTAAAGTAAATTGATAGGCCAAATTGCATGCTGTAAGTTGTGGAGATAACAGTGGCAAAGGGTGCCAATTAATATGTTACATGAAAATTATTGATTAGAGCAAACTATTGCTGAGAATTCGACAAGCAATATTGGTTCACTGGTGTGGCGGCTTTTTATGCCATGGGAGATACAGTGAAAGTCTTGTATCAGCACACGGAATGACAACAGGAAAATTGTGCAGGTGGACTATTACTCTTTGGGGATGGACTTATACTGTAGTCCAAGTACTTAGGGCGAGAGTCTCAGTTGTTCAAAACTGGTGTAACTCTATCAGCTTCAGTGGGATAGAGATATGGTCTGGTCACTTTTAAATCTGCTGATAATAGGTACAAGGGAAATACTGCCTGACATTTGAGGCGTATCAGAAAAACGTACTCATTGATGCA
Source organism: Dromas ardeola (assembly GCA_013398915.1). NCBI lineage: Eukaryota > Metazoa > Chordata > Aves > Charadriiformes > Dromadidae > Dromas > Dromas ardeola. The sequence goes on along the minus strand of VYZM01017054.1, from coordinate 554,771 downwards.
GTTATTCTTGGGATTGTTAATGGCAGTGATAATCATGAAGCAAAGACAGTAGGTGAGAAGAGTACAAATAGTATGTGGGTCATTAACATGCTCTCACCAGCGTAATGCTGACCAGTATTTCTGCCTTTTTGGTACCTAACAAAACTTGACTTAGTAAGTTGAAAGCGGAAAATGGTGAATACCTGCCACGGGTTTTAAAATCTTCTCAGAAACTTTTGGTTGCCCCTGCATTCACAAAGAGTACAAAAGTTCAGTTTTGGTCTTTTGGTGCACCCTGTCACTAATAACAAGCCCGTGGTGTAGCAGTGCTCCCAGTGAATGTGGTGAATTAGCTCTCCTCTTGCACTTGTACAGAAGAAGAGGGGTCTCTGTGCCCCTGTTCCTGTGCGCAGTGTTTTCCTCTGCACCTTGTGAAGCAGCAGTGACGTGGCTAAACGTGACAGCCAGTTCTCCTCCGGGGTACTCAATAATTACTGCTCTGAAGTGATCACTGCCTGTGGACAGCAGTTTGGCACAACCTTCAGGGGACCAACCGTTGGCAGGGTGGAGAGAAGGGTGCAGGCATCCCAGCGGCCACCCTCTTCTGGAGCCACACCAAGCATTCCGGTTCAGATTTCTATAGCCCAACTATGGCTCCACTGCCATTAAGCACAACAGTATTTTCCTTCTGTCTTTATAGGCCCTGCCTACTGCCAGGGCTGGGCTTGGGGGGTGAAAATTTATCTTCTCATGTTTAGACAGTTGGTGTGAGGACATGCAACATGTGTGAAGACTGTGGGCTGCATGGCAAGTTCCCACATGTTGCATCTTCCCTAGGAAATGTAAATGGAAAAGGCAAAGGCATCTTTTAGATTATTTCTCTTAGGTCCCCTACCATCAAGGTTCCTTGGGAAGGGGGTTATTTGGGGCTATGAGAACATTCTACCCCTGATTAATCCTATAGATTTAGCCCGAATGATGCAAATAGCTCATTGTCAGAGAGCAGGTGGGACACATACCTAGTTGCCAGATGGAAAAATCCTCTTAGATGTCCACGCCCCGTCTATGTGGGCCTCATGGAATCATGTTGCTGTTCGTGCTTTCACCTTTTGTTATAAAAATTTAAAAACCTATTTTCCAAATAAATAAATTTAAGAAATCCCAAACCATAACAAACCCCCCCTTCAGATTTCACATCTTTATGGCTATATTGTCAACTTGATGCATGAGGTTTTAGCTGTGCAAATCCCTTTAATGCAAGCGGGAGTTGCACAGCTAAAGATTTACACGTTGACTTTAGAATAATATTCCTTCATCTCTCCTTCTCTCTTTTTTTTTTTCTTTCCCCCTATTGATTCCCTCCCCAGATTTCCCCCTTTGCTTTTTAATGAAAACCACAGGCTAGTTCAGTGCTGCTTTTTCTGTAGTGAGAGGCAGGTATGATGATCCATTCCTACTCACTCTGCAGGCCTAAGTCCAAGGGAGTAATATGTGAAGGGAGTGATAACAGGTGATTACTAAGGTGATGGTGAAAATCCTTTATCTCATCAGTGATTCCCACCCAAAAAAAAGTGTGAAATAGTCAATACTGCAGGACACCATCCCAGTGAGAAAACTTTTTTTAAAAAAAAAAAAAGTTTTTTTTTTTCAGGATGACTGTGTCAGCCTTTCTGGCTAAAATCTCCTTCAGTGCTTATAAGTAATGTGGTTGACACAAACAGATGTACATAAATCTAACATTTCAAGGAAGATCATGCCATATCCTATCTATATGACAGGGCAGAATTTGAACAGTCTTGTGCTAGCCTGTGGGCATAATGCAAATTCCCTGGGCTGGAGAGACTTTTGCTCCAGAATTTCAATTGATTGTCACCTCATTTTAAAAAAACAAAAAAGGGGGACTCGCTCTACCTAGCTGGGTTGTAGGGGTTTCCTTCCTTTTATTAGGAGGGGATGATTGACCTAAACGTTGAATCATTTGGGACTGTGAACAATAAAACCCCCTTTGTCCCCATTTTATATTAGAAAGCGCATTCTCTCCCTTGTCTTTTGTCCAGAGAACTTGCACTGCTTCCCGGTATACAACTTGGGAACAGTTTATTGTCCGTGTAGCAGGATACACAGTTAGGTGGTGGGTTTTTTTTTTTTTAATCCAAGGGAAAAGGCAGGAATTGTCACCCTTCTGGGTAGGGTGATAATCCTACACAGCCCCAGTCCCCGTCAAAGCGAGAGCGCAGCCCAGGTGGAATTCAGAATACCATAAGGAAGGCATTTTGCCAAAATGTTTGTCTACAGAATGGCAGAGATTAAAGCCCTTCCAGCTCTGATTGGATTACCATGGACCAGAAGCACTTTAATCTCTACCACTGTGGCTTTGGGGGAAGCCAGTGATTGAGACATGTGGCGGGACCATGCTGAAGAAGCGGATGACTGCACTTAGCTCTTTAATCTTCTAGTCCTGTGGCCGTAGTAGAAAAATATTTAACTGTTGCAGCAGAGAGAGAGAGAAATAGGTAGCGAGTCGTTATTTTACCTTCTACTGTGTGAAGAAAATACAAATTGCATTCTCCCCCCTCCAGTGGAAGCAGCCTCTGTGTGATAGCCCGACTCAGAGCAGCCAGAGCCCCTGCTCAAAACACAATATTGGGTAAGCTGGTGGTTGAGATTAATGTAAGCGTATAATAGCCAATACTGCAAATCAGAGGTCTCTATAACCTAGTACCATGCCTCAGTCCAGCAGCAGATGCCAGTAGAAGGGTATTAAGACTGAGTATATTTAAAGTGATTTTTTTTTCCCCCATGGCTGACAATAGTTAGTATTTTCTGGACACTTCTTGAATAATTTATGTTTAAGTGCTATATTTTGTGCGTAAGAGTGGCTGCAAACAGAGCTATTCAAGAATGATTCCAAGTGTAGGAATGCTCTTTCGGAGAAAGGAGGAACACAGAAGCATGAAATACTAAAACCCAATTTTGGATGATATGCAGGTCAGTAAAGAGATAGCAATAACAGTGGAAAATAAATGGGGATCTGAGCAATTTCTCTTGCTCAAGTCTCAGTCAAGAAAGGACACGTTTAGTAAAGAAAACAAGATATGTGTGAGGTGGTGAAAATTGTCATGAGAGATGTGAAATGTCCATTTAGTGCCTGACTTAGAGCACACTGTCTGACCAGTGGGATGCAGGATGCTGTGGGAACCAAAAGGTGTCCTCGCTGGCGTAAGGGTCCCCAGCACAACCTCAGCTTTGTGTGCCTGCCTAAGCTACTGTGGTGTTTCTTTGACAGAGTACCCTCAGTCCCCCAGGAAAGAAGCTGGGGGATGCTGCGAGGCTGACGTAGTCTCCAAAACTTGCCAGTAATGTTGGATATTTATTAATCAGCAAATGGGTCCACATAAAGAAAGAACCATCCTGGCTGCAGTTTCTTGAGCTTCGGCAAGAGCCCAAAGCCTCATGTCTCTTGTCCAGCTTGTGCTGGGGTGCCAGGGCTGGAGGGGAAGCAGGGGGATTCACCAATATCGGTAATGGGAATGGAACTCTCTCTGCAAGGCTGAGATGTCTGTGCTCAGTCAGGGAAGTCGTGGGGCTGTTAGCTTCAGTGGAGCTTGGGTCACCAGAAAAACACAATTCCCCAAAAGGGAAGAAGTCTTAATTCCCATTTTCATTTAGCATTAGTCCTTCAGTGCACCGGCTGCATGTTCAGCCTTTGTAAAAATATGGACAACGTCAATTGGAAGCGTGTCTAATGCCACGTAGACGTCTTTAGTTTTTAAATGATCCTTCAGACTAGGAGGGTAAAGCTGTGTAATCCTTATGTTTTATATGCTATTGTGCCAGCCTTTGGTGGTGAGAAGCTAAATATTTTTGTCATTTTAGTTAGTTTATATATGCTGTTCTTCGTTTGCTGGCAGAGTGAAATGTCTGATGTGGCCCACCCCTGATGTCTGCATTTGGATGCAGGATGAAGTGAAATGAACCCTATAAGCCAAACACTGAGTTCCTTTCCGTGCTTTTATTAGCTTTTACTTGGCAAATTCTAGTGGCTTTTGTACAGAGAACATAACACTGTAAAAACGGTGGATGTTTATGGAAGGCACAGCATAACTTAATAAATACAGTATACATGTTACAGGAATGGATGCTCTTTCGCTAAGTACAGAAGCTACATATGGTGCTGATAGCAAATGCCATATGTTTGTAGAAGAGGCTACATTTGTACAGTGCCTTTTCCTGAGACCTACTAATCTGTGAAAAATAACAATTCTGTTTAATACTGCTGTTTGTGGCCTCGTGGTTTTCTCTTTTAACTTCTGTGAAATGTACCCATTCGGAATGGACCTGGACGCATAGGTCTGCACTCCTCTTCAAGTCCACTTAATCCTACGAGTGCCCATCTGGAAGATCCAAAATGTCACTTACCCTAATCATGGTGCTACAAAATTAGACTGTCTTTTATAGTACTGTTCCTAGCACTCCAGATCCTGAGTGCCGAGCTCCCCAGTAACACAGTTTCCAAAGGAAAGCCCTCATTCATCACCAGTGTCACCTATAGCCTGCTGGCAGTGATGCTCTCATAGGAGACATACGCTTGAATCTGGGCTCTCAGTCTGGGAAGAGATTTGGATCCAGGTGTCCCACCTTTCTGTTGCCATAACCACCAGTGCATGGCATAACAGCTACTGACAACATGTCTGCTAGATGATCCTGTACGGAGCTGCTGCTGCCACTTTCAGAGAACAGCAGTGGGTGCCTACGCTCAGGAGAGGGTTCTGGGCTGTGGATGGAGACAACTACCTGATACCTCTTCTCAGGGAATTTTGGAAGGGGGTAAGACACTGAATATACTCAGTGGTAAACTTTCCTGTTTGGCTACGTGGCCATGTGCTCAATGTGATTCTTCTGAGGTTTCTCACGCTCCACTGCCCTCCTGAGGTTGACTTCTGTGCGACCTTGGGGCTTTTGTGTCTACCTCTGCGTTTCGCATTCCCTTTTGGGACCAACTTTCTAAAAATGTATGCCTTGCAGTGCCTAACTCTAGGTATCCAAGCCCTTTATGGGATCCAGCCTGCAGCTTAAACCTGCTTAGTTAGAGATCCGATTAGATAGCAGCCATACCTCCTATGGTTGCTGCTTCCAGGAATATCCCTTGCTTTTTAATCTAAAGACGTTCGGATTAACTAGATCTCTCTCTGAATGTATCATGCATAAATGCACTATGCACAGCTGCTAGCAGTTCTTGGCATTTTTTAAATTATTATTTTTATTTGTTCATTGAAGAAAAGCATTTGGACACCGTTGTGTAAGTAATTTGGTTGGGCAGGCTTTTTAGCAATAGGCGACAGAGAGTTAATTCTGGGTGTTGTCAGCCGCTTTCAGTTTTGAACACGTTTCGGATTCAGAAGACAGCCATATAGAAAAGAATGTTATGTTAATGTGACAGCAATCACAGACACTGCTATTGAAAACTCACTGTTGCTCTCCCCTCCAAAATTAACATCATAACCTTATGTCAGTGACTCACTATTATCCTAATACCTGTTTTTGGATTCTGTCCAGTCCCATTAGATATCCCTGTGTTGATTGCTCTGTTACTGGTGAATGTTAATTGCCTCCAATCTCAGCGGAGTTCAAAAGCTTGGGGAAAAAGTACTGACTGGTAAAGTTGCTAGTTTTATTAACAGGCAAGTAAATAATAAATCTGTTCAGAGATTTGAGTGGAGTGCCTGAGACGTGAGATATGAACAGCTGATCTCGCATCTTTCTTTGCATGTCTATCATATGTTAGTAATGAGATAGCAGAGCAAGCCATCCTGACTTTGAACATTTAAATGGTATCAGTAGTGCCTGACCACAGTCAGTGTACTTTAAGAGGTACTCAGGCTCCATGTCCTTCCCGTTGGGATTCTTGCCTGCCTGACATTAAATAATGCCCCTCACTACCTTTTAAGATGCTCTTTAGAGTTAGCGTGGCTATTTAATTGAAATGATGATGTCAAAATATGGTTATAGCAAGGCTTGTCACATATCATTTAATATTTTTTCCTTCTCCTGGTAATGCATATTTATGATTTCTTGTATAGAGAAACTGCTCTTTTGCTTTGCTCTAAAGGAGACCTGAGATTTTTATTGCTTTTCTGACTCTTTCTGTTTGTTTTAATCACAGAGTTTTAAACAAAATCCCTGTGTGCTTCTCCTTTTCCACACCAGAAACCTCTAGATGGAAAATCCCCGGTATAATCCCATTGTGGGTTTGCTTCTTGTAGCGTATTTTCTGGTTTAGGTACGTCTTTTAGTAGTTTTTAGTTTGTAAAAACGTTGGTATCACTTAAGGAGCTGAAATAAGTGATGTGAAGAATATACTGTAATCACATACTGCAGAATAATTACATATTTTATATCGCTGGTTTTCAGTTGGTAGATAATATTTAATCTCCTAGTAGAGATCTGTAATGACTCATTTTAGACACTGACCCTCTAACTTCATTTCAGGAATAAAATATTTCCTAATCCAGTAATGTCTGTCTATACCATCATGTCACGCAGATAAAGAAAAGCAACTCCAGGCACCCACTGCTAGATTGCTTAACAAAAATAAATGTCAGCGGGTGAATTGCTTGCTGAATACTAGGCTGAAGTCAAACGTGAGCTGAACGTCTGTTATGGCTGTCTAAAATCTCTATTAGAGCAGGTGAAGTGAAGTTGCTGGTTTTGTTATTTTAAGTGATTGTTAGGCTGATATAATGAAAAGCATACCCAATCTTAACTTGAATTACATTGATGTGATAGGCATAGCGTGTCCAGATTAACAGGGTTTTTTTTTTTTTAAGCGGTGTAGAAGTGATTCAATAACCATGCCGGTGGTGAAAATGTGAACAGAGGCCAAGAATTTCATTGTGAGACTTACTCTAGAGAAACCAAACCAGAACAAAGAAGGTGAGAGAGAGAAGCAGAATAATTAATAGCATTTTTCTTTTTGTGGAAATGAGTCTGACAGGCAAGTAGCATTTATTATTATTAAAATACTTGTGAGCATTTGAACCTCGTCCATGTTTTCACCAGATGTAGTAAAAAATATATGTAGGAAACGAGCACAGTGCCAAACACTGTGTTTGGGAGGTCTCTAAAGTAAAGATGGTGGGTGATTAAAATAAGCTTCTTTAGCCACACTGAAGCACGTAAGTAGCTGCCAGGATTTCACAGCTTCTGAGCATTAAGAATGTCCCATTCATTTCCATGCCGAAAATGTTGGTCATGATCTTCTCTAGCTGGTCAGTGTCTCTCACTCTGAAGCTATGCTTTTCTTATCAAGCCCTGTTTCACTGCATCCCTCCGCTTCTGTTCACATTTATGAGGAATTCCAGCAAAAGGAAGGGCTCTGTGCGTTGTATTTTACAAATTTCATTTTCATTTTTAGAGGCCACGGTAACACAGACTGTATGCCAAGGCAGAAAAAAGGAGAATGAATAAAAGATTATCTACTGTTTATTTAGTTTTACCAAGTTAGTATTTTGCTTTGTATATGTATAAATGTATTCATGTGTATTATTAAATCATATTTCTGTAGTTGTCCTGTAGCCGTGGAGCATGTGCTTGTCCCTGAAGTCCGAGGAATTTTATTTCTGTGAGTGGTACAGAGTGGGGCTGTGTAGGTTTTGCACCACAGTTTTAGTTCCCATTTTCCCTCCTGGATTTGAACAGCCCTGACATCTGTGTCTTTCCCTGAAAGGTTCCTGGCTGAAATGAATTTCCCATTTCTGCCATGGCTATGCTGGCTGAAGGAGAAAGCAGCGTGTCTCTGTGTGCGCGACAGGGAAGGTAACGAGGTGTTACTGCCCATCCCTGCCTGCATTCCCTCCTCACCCCTGCTGGTAGGTGTTAGCTCAAGCTAGGGAGTGGAAAAGCTTTCCCCAGGCTGAAGGAGAGGAAGGTGGCATGGGCTACTTGACTGCCATTAAGGCATGGAGATGTAATACCAGTTTATTTAGCAGAAGTTTGTCTTTGATGCTTAGAATTTCATACCGAGCGCAGGCACTCTGCAGTGCTGTTAAACACTTGGCTCTAGAAATGAAACAAAACCCCAGGTGTGGTAGTTCTGTGTGGGTCAAATTCATCTTAGATGTAAACATCACCCTGCATTTGCATCAATTATAAGAGTTTATGCTGGGGATTAATTTGGCCCGGTGACTCTGCTAAAATGAAATTCTTTGTGTGCTTGTGGATTATGGTGTCAAGAGAGGGGATCACTGTTGCTGGAGAGCATCTATGAGAAATAGGACAAAAATAGAATAATTTCCATAGCTTAGAAAAAAACCCCATAGAATCTTAAAAAGTAATCAGTTATTAGAAAGAATGAATTCTGTGCTCCTAATTTGCAGAAATCCCGGCAGTTGCTACTATGCCCAACCACTCACTAATACAATAAAATATAATTACATAATTAAATACAATATAGGATTTCCATAATAGGGAACTTTATTTCCTTGTCACAATATGCGAGTTGCTGCGGTTGAAGCTCAGAGTTCAGCACTGTAACTATTATTGGATGCGAACGTATCACGTACTAGGCAGGATTCTCCTACAGGGGCACTTCCCTATCTTGGAAAAAACTGTTTGCTGTAGACTAGTGGAAGCTTTATAGGAGGTTGCCCAAGATGCACCTTTTGGATGGAGAAGTATCTTATGAACCATGTTTTGCTTTGTTAACTGTCTCCCATTGCTGTTTGTTCGGACTGACGCAACCTCTCTGTTGTTAAGCCCAGGACTTGCTGGAAGCTTAAATTCAAGTGAATGACTGACTTGCTGGGGTAGAATTTTTCTTAGAACCTGATTCCCCATTGCTGATGCCAGTGGAAACTTGAATAACTAGAATTGCAGAAACAGACGCTTAAACTTAGGTACAATAGAGTCTCTAGGTGAGTATGGTCCAGTGTGATACAGAAGCATTAATCCTAGTTTTATTGACATTTTTCCTTTTGGACAGTCATTTGTGTGAAGTTCTGCAGTATACGAGATTGGTCTGTAGCTGGCAGAAACAGAAGAAAAGCAGCTGGATCCAGTGGTGAGCAATGTTAGCAGGAAAGGTCATCATGGAGGTGCAGTCCTTCAAGCTTTTAGAACTTTAATGGGTGAAATATTTTTGGTGTTTATATATTTGAGGTCAGACAGAAAGAAATACCTGGCCTTTACGATGTTTTTTTTGTACAAGATATGTACATGAGGGAAAAGAAAGAGACTGGGAATTAGATTTTGGAGGAAAGAAATGAAGCCATGTGAGCTGTAATACGGTGTCCAAATAATCGTTGTGAAAATATGGGTCTTTTGTGTTCAACCAGATTCACATAGAGACAAACATGGACTGCTAAGTTGCGATAAAAGAACAGTTTTGGATAGCTGCAGGGCAGCTGTTGGTGACAAGTAATGGTTGCTTCTGATTTTGCTCTCAATTTCTCTTCCAGTCCCTTTGCTCCACCCAAGCTTCTGCCCTTGCCCCCATTCCACTCTGATCGTCTTGTCTTCATTTATTGCAGTTCATCAGTGGCCTAGTCCTCATCTCATTAAAATCAATGGCAAAGCTATTACTGACCTCAGTGATGCAGGAAAAATCCCAGTTCTACAATTCCTTGCTTATCCTAATCAGTCAGATCATCATCATTAATTTCATGTATCTTAAAATCTATCAAAACACAGCACACTTTTAGTTTACCTGCTAACACACGGAGTGCATAATCCTGAGTCTTCAAGCAGAAGCTTCTGGGATGAATTTCTCCCTAGCTGAGCAGTTGCCTTGCTTTTACTTTCTTTACTTTCTTTTGCTTCAGAAAAGCTAACGTAAGAGTTTGAAAAACTGTAAAGACTTCGGGGTTGGCATGTTCTGTTTGTAGGCTACAGAATCTACTGGCTTTTGAGTAATCTGTGTAGATGTGCATGCAGAGTACTTTCACAGTCATAATCTTGAATAGTTCAAATTTAATTATGATGAGAGATCCTGTATTTAATTTATATGTAAAACTAAAAGAAAATATGCAGAAGCTAATCCTATTCTGAGACTGACTCCAAATATTTCTGAGCTAAAATGTTTGTAACATAGAAATCTTATTAAAATTCCTATTTCTACACATTTTAGTAGCAATTTGGTTTAAAAATTGCGAGACTGTAGTTTCATTTGACTGAGAGAAGAATTATGAGACTGTAGACAGACTAACTGCAGTTTTAACAATGTTAAAATCCATTATAAATCAGAGAAGGAGGGAAAAAGTACACATGCCATAATAATAATTTATTTGATGGTGCTGTTGAATATACATACAGCTTCACAGATTATGTGTTTCTAGTACACTAAAAATAAGAAGGCTAAGCACAGGAACATTATTTTTAATATGAGGATGCAATGCTAAAGAGGAGAGAAGTTTTTGGAATGATAATCAGGCTGGCAGAGCACCGTGTTCTGCTGGCTCCTGGTTCTGCAGCCTCCTGCGCCAGCTGCAAAAAAAAGCAAACCCAAAAACAAAAAAAAAAAAAAAAAACAAAAAAAAAAAAAAAAAAAAAAAAACAAAAAACACCAAAAACCACAAAAAAAAGCAAAGAAGGCAATACAGTTGTTATCTCCGTATATTTTTCTTTTTTTTTTGTATTCTTGTTAGGGAGATTCCCCTGAATATCAGAAGTGTTTATTGAGCTATAGCTGTCCAAAGTCCGTTTGCAAAAATGCTAAGCTCCAGCATGGGTTAGATAACGCGTGGTGGCTTGGCTGTGTCCTGCTGGTACGCTTTGGTGGGGCTGAGGAGCGAGTGACTGTATGATTGCCGCTTGTCAAATCTGAAGAGTGAAAATCTAGCTATTATCCTGTCCTCTGTTTTCCCCAAAGGTCACTTAAATCCCAGGGGTCACTACTGGGATTTATTTGGGGAAGCAGACTTTGCATCAGCACTTAGAAATACAGGGTGATGCTCCGACAGTATATATAGGTAAGGCCATATGGATTTCAGTTGTATGGGAACGTGAGTTTAACCTTCCTAATGTCCTTATGAAGTTGATGTACAAGATTTGTTTGAGCTTTCCTTTTGTCTGTCAATGATAGTGTGTGTCTGCTAATAATATGTTTCTTGTTGTAGTCCTTTTTTCAGGCAAAACTCTCATTCTGAAATATTAATCTTAGCTATATTGCAATTATGGATAAGGGTATGATGGGGTTGCTCAGGGTGAGGCAGAAAGTCTGGTGAAGGTACAGGTTTAGCTGGCTTCTTTATCTGTATTTACAAATTCTGTTTAACAGGAGCAATAATAAGTAGCAGCCCAAAGATAATTGTGCTCGTAGTTCAGTTGAAATCGGTTGTCCTGAAGGACCACGTTTTGTAATACTGGCCTGTGCTCTAACTGCTCAGAAATGCATTGTTGTGTGTTATTGCCTAATTGGTGAACTGTAATTGCCTATATTGAGAACTGATCTTAAAAGTTAATCTATGCTGGAGTCAGGAAGATTAATTGGGGCAATCACTATCCCATAGATTTCTAGTAAAGTGACACCCCTTAAAATGGTTGGCTGGGAGCGCACTGCGGTCCGAAATGGAAGACGGAGAGAGCATGCGTGCTCTTCTCCAACAGCTCCCCTGCAACTCGGCACGCCTTCACCCAGCACTCCGGACACAAGGTTTTAGGAGGACTGTGGCTGAGAAAAGCCACGGAAGATTTGAAATAGAGTGTTTTAGGCAAGATCTGTGATTGCATTGATGGGGGGCTGTGGCTTGTGTCCCTTTCAGGTTTGCTTTAACCACGGGTTTTGGCTGGTTTATAGTGTGTGGGCCTGAGACCCAGCCACGCATCCACCTGGAGTGTCTTGGTGACAAGTTGCTGAGCACCTGCAGCCAGCTGGCCAGACAGGGCCTGGCGTTGTTCAAGTTGAGAAGGACTGCCCCTAAAATGCCTTTTGATTCTTGGAAGTTGGCTGAATAGGTTTCTGTGGATGCCTCATGTCTTGCCTGCATGAGCTGAGTAGCCCAAGTGGTGTGGGCAGCAGTGCACCCTCCTCTCGTGCCGAGCTGTGACCGGCTACTGTTAACACCACTGGACTAGTAAGGTCACAGTTAAAACTTGGGTGTAAAACAGATTTTCTGAAGGTGCACTGAAAATTTTACATCAATGGGAGGCTGCCTTTCATTTGAAATCCAGCCCTACTATGTGCTTCCACTACGGCAGCTGAGCCACGGAGATGGAAAGCTAAAAGACGTTGGATCATGTGGCGTCAGGAGGAGATGGACTCAGTGTACTGTTGTGAAATGTCACATTCCAGAAGGTCCTGAAATCAATAGTCTCCCTGTCACACCACACTAGAGTCTCTGTTCACATGATGCAAGTCCTGTTTATGTGATCTATCCTGAAGAAAGCAAGCAGTTTGCTTTATTTATGAGGATCGCGCCGCCATTGCAGCGTAGAGTGGAACATCATTTGATCGCCTCAGTGTGCATTCACTACCTGCTCCTCAGGGGAATAAAAACCTTTACCTGAGATACTGAGCCGACCAGGGGAAGACTTGGAGCAGCCTATTGCACTGGCTTGGGGGCTGCTTAATATGTAACGTGATCCAGCTGCTGAACTTTATGAGGTTTCTATTTCTAACTTTAACTGATTTTCATTCTTTAGAGGACTTTGGCCTCATTCCAGCGGCGAGAGGATGTAACTGGATATCAGGAAGTGGGGCGCAGTCCAGGCCTGGCTGTGGAAAGTTAGAGCCATGGGGATGGCTGGCAGGGATGCTGCTTGGCGTTAGAGGAGCGGGTAGTGTTCCTGGTGCTGCATCTTGGTGCTCGAGGCCCGTCGTCAGACCTGTCATCAGGCAGACATTTCACCTCCGCCGTGCACCCGTGGGAATTTCTGCTTGTGACAGGAATTCAGTGAAGGATAAGGGCAAAATCCATCTTTGATAAAATGCTACGGGTTTCTGTCACTATCTTCTCTTTGTTGAGGGTCTGCTTCTTGCTTTCCTTGAAGTGCATGAGGGATTGGGAGTTACGGCAGAGGAAAGTTTGCATCCATGATGTTACCATCCATGATGGTAATGTCTGGAAAGACCACTGTGGCTATCTGGTTTGAACCATAACATCAAACCACTACTTGAGCTCACCAGAATCGGTTCGTCGTTGCCCTAGAGCCTCTCTCTTACAGAAAATGTCTGGTAATGAAACTGCTCATGACAGGCAGCGTACCGCAGCCTATGGTAATCGCTCCAGCAGCTAATTACCCACAAAATCTAGTCTGACTTTGTGTGGCTTCAACCTCCAGCCATTAGATCTTCCTTTTATTTTCCTTGCAGAGGTAGTCTTTGCATCCCAGCTACAAATCACCGCTGGACAAAGCCACAGTGTGTGCGTGGGCATCAGGAGGGAGTGGGAGAGCGGTGCGGATGGCCAGGGCATGGGTGGAAATGAGCCTGGCCTGAACCGAGGAGACAAAAACCTTTGAATTTTGTGTTGCCTCTGTGCAAACTTTGAATTTTGTGTTATGTTATCTCTGTACAGATTTCTGGCTTAGGTCTGTCTTTAGCTGTTGAAAGACACATCTTGGAACACAGTCCTGTTGGCATGTGTGCAAATACCTTCGGCTTTAACTTAAACTCTTGGTTAAGTGTACATTTTATTATAGAGTCAGAATCAGTATTTCTCAATTACCATTCTTATGAAGGAAAAGTGAATTTCATTTCAGTGGGAAAAGACGACAGTTAGTTTTCTAGGTTTACATTAGACCTAAATCAAAAATCCAATACTGCTCTTGGTGCAAAGAGTAAAAAATTGTATGGGAGCAGCCTGTGTTCGGAGCTCTGCTCTTCTGCTTCACAGGAGCGGCAGAGGCTACGGACCACAACTCTCTAGCTCAGTGTCTGGCCTCTCAGTTGTCATACAGCTTGTTCCAAGCCAGGATGTGTTGGCTGGGAACTGTGCCTGGGGCTCTCCAAAAGCAAATGTTGGGGTTTGCCCATCCCGACTGGTCCATGTGGATTCCTAACCCCATGCAGAGACAGTGATGTTACAACCGCAGCTTACCACTGCCAGGTGCATCCTCAGGGGCTCCGCCAACCAGAGGCAGCCCAGACTTCCACAAATGAACTAGTAAGTGCGCAAAAAGAAGAATGGTCTAGTCCTTGCAGCCCATTGCAGTCTAAGGCACAAAGAGGTAATGGAGATTCTCCCGCTCAACGGTTCTATGACTTAGCAGCCACCACTGCTCCAAGTGTTGGGGCACATCATTCAGCTCTTAAAAAAATATGGACCTGTGAGCAGACTGCAACCTTCCTGACAGACTTCAGACTGATAGAGAAATGCTTCTGTCCAGAGTAGAAAGGAAAATAAAATAATTAACTGTGGAAAGGCTGAGCTGTAGGTTACAGACCGCATCAGTAAGAAAATTTCATGGTCAAGTGTCTACACTCAAGAAGCCTTCCTTGGGTCCAATTCATTTTGTTCTCCTGAGAGAAAAGAAGGGCACCCCGACTGCTCTCAATTGCTATATGGAATATAGGGTGAAAGACAATCTTGAGAGTGGCTTGCTGTTAGGTTATTAAGGATATTGTATCTAATGAGACCTTGTACTTGCAAGACCTTGAAACGCACCAGTGCCTTGCTTGCTGACTGCCAATGCGAGGTGGGGAGGTCTGCATTATCCAGGTTTTCATTTTTCACTTTGATTCTTGTTATAAAGGCACCGAAAGGAGAGCTCTGTGTGTGTGTAACTCATTTGTTAGGCCAAGCGAGCTTAATCAGTTCCATGGGCTTCCATAAACTCATAAGGTTGTGGTACAAGTTGTGTAATCAACCATGACAAGATTATCACTTGTCTTGAGGTGTATTTAGATTGACTTTTTAGGCAACTCGGATGTTAAATATTGAGTTTTTTCAGAGTTGTATTGTCAGGAGAAAAATTTATCTTGAACAGCTGGTCGAAATGAAACTGTATCATCCATTAAAATTAAAATGATCATTTCTGAATAAAAGTGACTTTTAAGCTTGCTTCTGGCACTGTAGTAAGAGATCAGTTTATTTCTCTCATGAACAGCACTTTTCTATTAGGAGACCGTGTAATGTAATGTACATTTAACCCTTTATAGAGCCTTTCGTGTGTCTCACAATTCCAATATTATAACTGGCATAAAATGTTTTGATCCAGATGCATAAAGGACTGCATGTTTCTTGCTCCTAGTTTCCTATGCTGGAAGATTTTTTCGAATTGAAATGTCATGCTACTGCCTTTCTATAAAAGCAAGAGAGCTTGCTGGTGTCCTAAAACCGATGGACCACTATCAGTTTGGAGTCTCCAATTGAAGAGTATAAAGTTGTGGTTTTTACCAGGTTTTGATGATGCTAGCAAATATATGTAAATAGAGTATAAAATTAATCAGCTGCTGTTCAACAAAAAAGCATCATGTTTACCTCAGCCTTGTAGCTACTTTGCCCTCCTACAGGGGCTATTTTAATTAGCAGCATGAATTTTTGGTAGTTTAATTTATTTTACGATTGTGTAAAAAAATAAGCTTTTGGAAGGGTTTATTTATAAACTGCCCAGGTACTTAGCAATAACACTTCAGCAGCATCTGTAGAAGCAGGGTGTCTCATAAACCACAACTTTTTGCTCTTGTTTTTGCTTTTCTTTGGCCTTGCCAACAGGACAGTTACTGGGGCGTCTTATTTTCTTGCTGCTCTTTGCTGGTGACAGCAGAGTGAAGCAAAATGAGGATCAGATAATTAAATGAAAAAATAAACATTTACTCAGTTGTTCTCCTCTGAGGGTTTCTTCTGTGTAAAAACACTAATAATCATGCTGTACGTTTCAATGGGGACTTCCATTCCAGCAGACCACGGTAGACTTTACAGACTTCAGGATCCATTCATCTGCACACTGGATTCGTTCATCTGCTGGTTGAAATCACGGCAGAGTTTCTGGAGACTTCAGTACTTGTCGCACTGAGTGGTGAATGCCACACGGCTGCAGTTCTGGACCTTTCTGTGTTATGCTGCTGCTCTACAGAGCTGGTAACGTGCGATGTCTTCACAGAGTCCAGCTACTCACACTTGCATAATCCATGTACTTCCAGTGAGATTTTTGCATGAGAAATGTGAGAAAGGGTTTGAGTATTTAGACTGACATAGACATTACTTTGTCTGTAATTGAACCAAGTCCCTTTCTGTGTTTCAAATACCGTAAGTGCCATTGTATTAGTAACTGGCTTTAAACTTTGTAATTAAACTAGGAAATTTATGAAAAATTTCCCTGGGATCTAGTTATATCATGCACAAATACATTTAACTCATACAGTTTATTTAGCTTTGTTTGTACAGTGAGTAGAAAGAGCGTTGCGTATGGATGGTACTCTTTAACGTGTTTGCAGAGAGTCAGGAATGCGAGAAGCAGATGGATGAGGTACTTAGGCTCATATAGCACATGTAAGACTGTATTCCAGAGGTGTCGCTTATGCAAAGTTCTCGCTGATCTGTATGAAACTTTGTCTGAGGGAAGACTAGATAAATTTGTTGAAAAACTTTGGTAAACGGAGCCACCTATGAAGTTCAGAGCTCTGTCCTAGTGAATGTCAGGATTCCTGGTGCAGAAAGACATTTCCAACAAGGAGCATTTGGTAGGTGTCTGGAAGGCCAGATTTTGGGTTTGAGAATGTCTCCGCAAGACTCTGCGTAGAAAGTTGTGCAAGCTCGTACAGCCATTAGGCAATTGGACTGATCAAGTGTTCCATCGCTGTAATTTCCTGACAGAACATTCCATACATAGGGTGACCCTTTCAAGAGGACAGATCAAAAAGTTACAAAGAATAAGAAACCACCTCTGAAATTTCCCAGTTTTCAAAATCACATTTGAAAATGTGTCCTACAAAGATGTAATCCCCAAGTGAATGTGATGCCAGTATATAAACAATCTTTTCTGGATGGGGTCTCATAGGCAATACACTGCAATGGATGAATTATGTCACTTATCCTCAGTTTCTATCTGCCTTGCTCTTCCTACAAGTTAGGACTATGGTTTATTAATAAATGAGATATTCGGATGTTTATTTAAACATTGAAGTCTCTTTTAAAAAACAGACTATTTTTCTCATAAAAACGACATAGCATGGACAATACTGTGGTTCCTGCTGTTAGAAAAGAGTAATTACTTACAGCCACTCTTATAATATGCTTGCTTGCTAAATGCATAAATCTAATAATGCAACAATACAATGCTACAATGAGCTTCATGAATTGGAAAAAGATAGAATTTAAATGCTTTTGGCACCTGACATACATTTCTCACAGAAGGTCTATAATTTCCTGTATTAGAGCTAGCTGTATCCTTTAATGAATGCAGCTGGAAAGAAGACTAAAGGATGTTTTGAGATTTGCGTGTTTAGTACTTAGTCTACTAGGTACCATTTTGCTTGTTACTTTTGATTTTAAAACTATCAACCTCATTTGGGCAGTTAATCCTTTTTGTGGGGAGAAAATAGAAGCAAAGGATGGCAAATTATGTTGGGAAATGAAGACTCAATAACGGAAGCTTAAAATCAGTGTCCCTGGCCCTTGTTGTTGGAAGTATGTTTCAAATGCCTCAGTATTGCTTATATGCATTTTAAGTCTGTGTTTGTAAATGTTAATGTGTGCTTGCCTGGCTTACTCTGCACTTAGAAAAAGCAGTAGATAATACTGTAGCTCGCTGTGGTTTCTTTGACCTAAGCATCAGCCATGGAAGTTTAATGTAATGTTCTCTAGTGTACCCAGCAGTCACTCAGGTGGAAGCATGAGTCGTTGTTCCCACGAGGATCTGTTTGGCACTGGTATGGGACTTTCTTACTCCAGACATAGGTTTGGTTTACAGAAGCAGCATCAATGATAAATAAGGAGCACTGTATCCTCACCAACACTGCTGAAACAATTTTAGAGAGCACTGGAAAAATGCAGTATTTTAAGTCTAAATCTGATGCTAAAGCTGGCCATACAATGAAAGTGCATCAGACAAAGAGTATGCAGTTCTGGGGATGGGGTTAAGATACTTGGAGAACAAATTCAGCCATTTTGGAAATGCATTTTGCTAGATTGGTCGTCTTTAAGGCTATACTTGTGATAAGGGGAAACTATCTAGTTCTCTGCTAGGTAATACGGTGATCTGTACAAGAGAGCAAGCTTCTTGCTCCCCAGAGGATGTCCAGCACATGGGCTGCTCCCCTCTCACCTGAGCCAAACGTGCTGCCGTCCGAAATGATGCTCTTGCTTATTCCACGTTTGCTGTTGCCAAAGGGAAGCTAGTGGAGAGTAGCTGGCTGCTCACGGAGCTGAGGCTTGACAATGCAGAAGTGTTTAGTGCAGATGTATCCAAGCAATGCACATCATCTCTTCCTGAGAAAACCGCTGTGTTTCACATACCTGTATTTCACAGCCTTCTCCAGTTTGAATCGTCCCTAAATCATTCTGAACCTGTGTTCCTCAAGTGTTGAAAACCTGAGTCCTGGGGAAAAGCTTTTCAGGAAAGTCGTAATAATCTTAAGAGTAAAACCTTCTCCTTTCCTTGTGACATTGGCTATCCTTCAGGTATGGAGGTCATGTCAGTCCTCTGGCCTGATTGAGATAAATAGCTTACATATTTCATGAGCTGAGTACCCTTTTGTGTTGACCAATTCCATGCAAGCTATCAAATGATTCTGCCTCACTTTTGCCCTTAGCCTGATTTAATTAGATACAAGTCTACATGCAATTCAGTCCAACTAGTCTCTCAGTGTAAGTTGTGGTTTCTCTTTTTGGCTTACTCTCTACTTCTTCTGTGATTGAAGCTGTGGAATCTTGTAATTCATTTTGTTCCACCATTATTGATTTGGTGGCAACAGTCCAAATGTTGAAAAATATTTTCCAGGTTGTTGTTGCCCTTGATTTCCAAAGACATTGCATACAATGAAGCGTGTGGATCAGGAATTGACGTATCCATACTGTCACCAGGGTTTGAGGCTGCATTTTCAATTGTAAAAGCAGTTTATTGTTAATTAGAGAGACTTCCAAGGGCATCATGATCTCCTGATAGTCTGTGAAGAGTACCTTCGGTAGACTCTACTCTGGGAGGGGTTGCCAAGACCATCACTTGTGTAAATCCTGAATTGATTCCCTGCTGAAAAAGAATTGTTAGAGTACCCAAGTTACAGTAATGAATAAGATTAAATTTTAAATTCTGCTCTTTTGTAAGTGGATTTTGCTTTTTTAATTCTTGTAAAAGTCCAAACCCAAGCGCTTCATCGAATCTTAACACATCGATTTGCCAGTCCTTTGTAGCCACTGTCTGTGTGATGAAAATAACTGTGTTTCAGTGGCAACCCACAACTTAAGCATATTTCCTTAGTTAATTTGACTGTTAGGGTCATATTAGCCTTCCTCTGAGATATTTTTGGATGGCATGCAGAATGACTAACTCATGAAAGGTTATGGAATTGGATCCTATTGTGTATTTTCTCCTACTTTAATACCTGCTGTCTTATTAACATGTCAAGAGGTTGTGGCTAGAAGACCCGGTGACTTACATTTACAGCGAAGTACTTCCTCTCTCATTCTACTGTTAGATGTCTGCAGATGTCCCTGAGAACGACTTTCTGGGGACTCTCTACTGGGTTACATGAGAATGCAATGGCTTGGAAGAAGAGTCCATCTTTTTCAGTGTCTGGACTGTATTTCCACAGTGCACGCTTTGATAACCAGTTTGAATTAGTGTAAAATTACACAATTCTCCATTTTAGGTCTCCGATCTTTCTTTAATTTGTAGCACCTCCTTCCTTTATTAAAAAAATGTGTTTGTATTTGCCTGTCTATGCTTGTGTGTAAAAAATGATCTTTATGAAGATGAAGTCTTTTTCTTGTGTCTCTGCCAGTGCTGCTTTGTTATAATGGAATGAGGAACTGTAAATAGAATTGACTTAGAGGCTGAATCAGTTGTTGGTATTTTGTTAATAATAATATGAGCTGCCCCCCATCAGGTAGTGTGAATATAAATTCTGAGTTGTTACGAATGCCGAATAACTTTGTGAAGATTACTATCTCAATTCATCAAATCTATTTTGTCATACCTCAGTCATTTTGACCTACTGTATGATGAGATGTATTTTTATTAACTAACCTTGCTGTCTTGCACAGAATGAATAAATGTCTTTTAAAAATCAAGACAAGCTCTGGACAGTTTGTCCTGCATTGTGCCTGCAGATGCTTGTCCTGTTTGTGTCGTAAACTATTGAGCACCCTCTGTAGTTTTCCTGTGTTTTATTTTTGATGAATCTCTTAGAGTGTGAATAGCTTAGTGGAGAATTACACAGCTGAGGTGCTAACCTGTACTAGCTTTGTGCAGAACATATTCCTCTGCTTCTTCTGCTGTTACGTTGCCTTTTAGTTATGTGCTGGACTGAGTTTTAAATCCCGGTCACTGACATTCATTGGATTATATGGATCATCTCTTTCCTGTCTTTCTAAATTACCAAACTATTAAACTCTGAACCTCCATCATTCCTACGTCAGGCCAGATTTTGGTGTCTCATGAGCATCTAGGTTCGATTTGTTTGAGTTCCACTCCTGATTGTATCCCCGCAATTTTGAAATGCTCTCCCTGTTGACCTGTTTGATTTTAAAAAAGGGAATTAAAAAATTTGGATTATGACTCCCTTTCTTTTGGGGGGAGCTAGGGGTTATTTGGTTTGTTTTCTTTTGCCTGGAGGGAACTGAAAAGGAAAGTTTACAGATATGAGCAGGGTCTGAAACATTTTTGCTCTGAAGACACTTTGTGTGTTCATCAGAGCAGGCCTTTCTCTCTGAAGTGGTGAAATAAGGTGTCGCATTGTCTTTTCTGCTAGTTGCGGCTGGCACACTTTGCTCCCCACAGTCCTCCACACGGTCCTGGCAAGCTTGAGCTTGGGCAGGGGTGGTGGGACCTGCTTGGGTGTGGGCAGCTTGTAACTCTTCATGCCAAGAGGGAGGTAGGAACGGAACGGCCTCCGCAGCGGTGAGCACCTAGTCGGGGAAGAGCTTGGTGACGAAGGGCATGAGCCACCGCTAGCCCCCATTCGGGGCAAGAGCACTGCGAGGATGTGGTAGACACTAGGAGAGGCTGAGTAAGTCATTGGATGATTGTTCAGGTTTTTCATCATAGCTTGGTGAAGATGCTCTGAGGTGGTGGATCCTTATGGTTCTGTGAAAAACCTGTGCTTTGTGAAAGAGAAAATGAGTAGACTGATGGACAGCATGAGGAGGAAAGTCTGATCTCTTATACTTTTATAGTCATTCATTAATTCCTTTCTGTGGTGGTTTAAAAAGGAACTGTTAGGTCTTAGTGGGTAACTTTAGTTTTTAAGTACACAGGGAACCGATAATTAACCTCCTCCACATCTCCTCAGTTTCTCTTTCCAGTTCTCATATCTTGGTGGCTCACAGGGACCCATATTACAATTTTAAAAAGCCAATCTGTTGGCCCCCTCCTGGCTGTAAATGAAAAGGCTAAGGATTTGTTAGGTCCCCATCCCCGCTGGGAGCATTAAGCAATAATGTACTTAAGCTTTGTTTGTTACCATCCACACTGAAAGGAGCAGCAGGGCTTTCGAGCAAAACCTGGTCTTGAGACCATGCATGGACTGACTTGGTTGGTCTGGTTTGCTGTGAAAGCACGTTTTTCATTTAAAAATAAAATGCTATCAGACTTAGACCACCAACTGGTTGTAAGTGGGGGTTTTGTTTGTTTAAAAGAGATGAGACGTACTATTTTTATGCAGATTGGATCAAGATGTTAACATGAAGTGATAACACGTGACTGTCATTTTGCATCTTTCTTAAGAAATAACACTTCCTTCTCTTAATTAATGTAAGTGGATTTGCTGAATGGCCTGCTTATTGATTACAGCAGTTACTGAATTTTTATGTGCTATATCTGCATGTTCTTATTTGGCTTATCAAATATTCAAAGACCATTTGATCAATTTTTATTTTTTTTTCAAAAGGCACAGTATTTCTGTCACTCATTAGACTGACTGACACCGTTTTAAGATAAGTCACTGTGGGCCTAAGGGGAACACTGGGTATGTATTTTTAATGGGGTCGTGGAATTGCGGGTGTACTAGGTTACAGTACAGGAGTAGGAGTAGTCTCTGCTTGGTTCGTCGTAAGCTCTACTAAGATAATTTTGGCATATGGAGGAACACAGGTACTGTAATTCCAGCTGGTCAATAAACTTGTGAATGCTCAGGATCATCATAAGTTTTTTTTCTTCAGTTTTGCAGGCCTGTTAAAAAGTAGCAGCGACCATGTCAGAACTGGGGCCCCAGAAAGGTTCAGTCAGTGTTCTTCTGTAGCGTATGGTTTTGATGTCAATTTTCTTATAAAAGAAAGAAGCAGAATCGTCAAGACGGCAAGAGCTGAGCTAATGGCAGGAGGCAGGCTTTAGCTGACACTTCACAAATTTAGAAAAATCTGTTTTGCTGTATTTCAGGTACTGGCTGAAACCTCTGGCCTGTGACTCCGAGTAAGGATTGTCTTTGCTGTCCCCTGTTGTACGTGAAATGCCTAATGGGGCAATGGAGTCTGATTGATGTCATGATACGTTATTCCTCCCTTTGCAGAGTCCACAGAAGTTCTGGAGTATTTTCTCGGATTTCTTAGTTATTGCAGTCATATGGTAGCAACAACTGTTTTTTTTTTTTTATTTTCAGCAGTGTTTGTCTTAGTCTTTTACTGGTAAACACTGGCTGTTACAAGCCTTTGTAGTACTTTACAGATACACCTACTTGGAACATTTTCTTTGCCTTTTTGCATTGTACTGTAGAGCAGAATATGAAACTTTTAAATAATTACTTCCCTGTTTTCAAGGTTGATTACATTGTTTTATGGCTATAATGTCTCAAAATAACCAATAACAGCATTCTCTTTAAAAGAAATCGAAATAACTGAGTGTTGATATATCCAAGAAAAGGAGGGCATTATTTTCAGCATTTTGGCATCATTCTTTTGTGCTTTTCAGTTTGTTTTAATTCTGTCATGCTTCCTTTCTAATGTTATATACTAATTTAAATAATAGAACTTGTACATAAATACACAGTCATGCAAGAATGACTAAGGATGATAAAATTGGAACAGTGATGCTAAGTGCAGCATTGCAATCAATAGGACTGCAATGGTAATAACACCAATACGTCTAGTTAAAGAGATGTAAATTGCTCTTAATCTGAAAGAAGGTTAGAACCACAGTGGAGCAAGGAAATGAGTAAGCTGCAGTGTGAGAGCTAGAAAAGATGTCTGTGCCCACTCAGAATATGTCTCGCTTCACAAAGAGCTACCTCAGGGGGCCTTCAAGGGATTGCTATAAAGTGAGCAGAAGCTCTAGAGAACAGAAGAGATGTCCTATGCAGCAGAAAAGCCCTGCTACTAGCAAAGAAATATTAGAGAAAACTAGTAGGAGGATTTTTCGGGACGGATTCCAGTTAAGCTTGGAAACGATGCGCCTCTTTCTGCCACCTGAGCTCCTCCTGTGAGCTCAGCGTGGCAAATCACAAAGCACAATGGTGCTTCTCGCAAGCAAAAGGTGTGGAAACGGGCACAGGATGGGTCAGCCAAGGCAGATTGGACAATCTGCTGTCTTCTCAGCTTCTTCTGAGCCCTGTACCCCACCATGTTCCCACCACAGACCATTACATTCCTGTGCAAAATTAACCCTGCACAAGCAAGGGATCCCAAAGACAAATGTTCAGTGGACAAACCCCTGAGCGCGCTGAGCTCAAGCAGCCCTTGCAGCTTTAGTTTGCCTTACTGCCTCCCTGCAAGGTATTTCAGTTCACTTGATATGCAGAAGCACTCGTTGTTCAAAGATCCCTGCAGATGACTAGGCGCCGTGAAGGTGCATTAAGGTTAGAGCATTTATCGTAGCTCTGAATTCCTCTGCTGGGTCGGTGTCAGATGTCCAGTGTTGTTCTCACATTTCTTCCAGTTTCTTGTGCTTGTTTATTTTTAGTGATGCTTTAGAAATAATAAGAAAATGGGCCCACCCTTTCCTTTCTCTCCATTGCCCATTTAGGTTGAAAATTTTAATTAGGATTTGGAAAGTTGGGTTGCTTCAGAGCCATATTTAGATTATGAAATGACCTGCTTCCTATGAATAAATATATCTGAAAAAGGATCACCGAGTTTGTATGAAATTTTGACTCCCAAGGGAGGTGTTTTCCTAGCTATTTTGCTACTCTGGGTAGGAGAAAGAAGGTCAAGAATTAGTCCCTGGCATGCACTGCTGTTTAATGCCTCAGTGCAGCGCTAAGTAGAGGATAAGTGAGGACGTAATGAGCAGTAAAGCTCATTTAGGATGAGAGAGTAGAAGGTTGTGGTGCACAATAGTTGGAAAAACATATTTAATGGAAGAAAAAGAGGTATCACTGAAGTTGCTCATTCTCAGGTAACGAGCTGAAGATTTTGTATGTAAGTGGGACATAAGATACGAGATAGACTTCTGCACAGAGGTCTTTGTCTTCCAAATGTTATTATCCAGCAGTCTGTGCTCAACATATTGCTGACACTGAAGCTGTAAGTTTTAAAAAGGAGTTCATGGGCGTTAAAAGGAGTTAAAAAGGAGTTCATATTAATTGATGTCTGCTGACGTACACCCTTGAAAACAATGAAGATCTAACTTCTTGCTGTTTTATCCTATAGAGTATGACGTGGTCCCAAAAAGCAGCCAAAATTTATATGCTATAATGAAGACATACTCTACATACCCTTTTTTTGCTACAGAAAAAAATCTTTACTGTTCTTTGCCGATAGTAACTTTTGAGCCATTTACTCATGGCTCTGGCAAAAATTTTGCTTTAGCTGACTTTCATAGAAACCTGCTATCTACTGAGAGGCTACATGATTTGTTAAGAGACAGTTAGGTTTGGTCCTAAAGGTGTTTATCATACCACTGGAAGAACATACCCTTATATGGAGAAGAATAATGCTCATATTTTGTAGGTGTGTCTGTAAAAGACTGTAAAAATTTGAAAGGTTTGGGTGGAGATTCACGCTTATTTTCCAGGCTATTTTGTAAAGTTTAATGGAATTTTAAAAGCAGAGGTGATGAATCATACACAAAGTTCCAGTTCATTATGAATGGCCTGGCACAGGTAGCATACCATTTTATTACAGTTACAATGAAGTGTCTGCTGTTGGAGTTAAGTATCTGTAACCCTTAAGAAAAGGTTCATCATGCACAAAAGTAGCAGTTAGTAGTAGCTGTTCAGCCTCGATGATAGGTGACAACTCTGTTGCTCACTTGAAGAGCAATGAGAAAGAAGAGAAACTATTTCAGTTGCTGAGTTTTACCAGCTGAGTTGTTTGTCTGCCGCTTGGATTCTTGAGTGGGTTTCTGTTCAAGGACTTCAATTTTTTAAAGAACATAAACTCTTATTACTATGAACTGTTATTTAATAAAGTTACATCTGGGTCCTTGAATAGTGTACAGCCAAAGGAACATAAAATAGATCCATATTTCTCAAGTCAAAAAGCAGGAGTTTTGCTTGAGGAGTTGGTTCTACACATACTGAAGCAATACGTAGAAGTTATCACACCGAAGAAATTAATTTAATTTTTCTCCCCAAACAACGAACCGTCTTTTTGCTTTTAACCTTGATCGTTGCATTAATAGATGATAGAGGCACTGATGGGAAAGGCATAAGAAAAGTGCTGAGATGCTGGAATACAGTGATCTGAGAACACTTATATCACAGAGCAGATAACCTGTTTGCTTTTATTTGTGAGCTTTCAACCATGAATGTAGAAATGGCACTCCGCGATTATCGATCAGCTTACCCCACTGTCTGCCATTAGACAGTGCTTCAGTTAGACCTACTGCCAAACAAAGGGCATTGCAAACAGATGCCAGGGAAGACATGCCTTACGTATTGCTTGCTCACTGAGCTAGAATATTGTATTAACTTTGCAAGGCTTCTAATATTTCAAGAATTACAAGTTAAGTGATTTTAAAAATCTCTCACTCAACAGCATTATCATGGAAGGGCTATTTATGGTATCTGCATGAGTAAACTGATAGCAGCCTGGTTGCTTATTGTGGTCCTCCAAATTCATTTTCCTAATAGCTTATTGGAAACTTTGGTGGGGACAGTGCTTTTGTGTGGTGTCTCATCATTCCTCATACAACCAGCTTTCAAATAATTAAAGCTACTTCATTCCATCAGAACGTGCAGCTCAACCTGCTATTTTACAGTCATTAGGCAGCCTTCAGCTTTGCAACATGACCAGTATGTAACTGGGATTTGGAGGAGTAAATCCTGTGCTGGCCTTGTATCGTAGATCTCGGATCGTAGATAGTAAGATGGTGGGTTGTGTAAACTTATACTGGGGTACGCAGATCTAAGAATCCCTTCCTAAAGAAAGCAAGCAATGAAATAGAAGCCAGTAGTAAAGAGTACGAGCTGTGCAAAAGTGGCAGAAGCACTGCAGAAAGGGAAGAGATCAAGCGGCTGGAGCAACCTGGATCAAAGCAAGATGCCAAGGCAGGGAGAGCAAAGTCCTGGAGGAACTTGGATGGTGCGGATCAATGCAAAGGGGACTCACAAATGGGGGTGCATCTTACAGTGCAAATTTCCTGCTCCTGAAGACCATTCATCTGCTCACGTACCCACAAATTCATGGTTGACATAGCTAGAATCGGTGTTTTTAAACTGCATGTAGACCTTTCCTTGCCCTGTTCCTAGCTTTGGCTGTGGCTGATATTTCCCAACCCTTAGGAAAATAATTTGAAATAATGCTGTTGTTTTCAGACAAGCATGTCATTTGTTTTACCGGTCTGTAGTTGATTAATTTGCAAATGATATTCCCAATAAAGTGCTTAGAAGTAGATAATTACAACTATATTAACAGTTACCGGGGAAGCAGATGGTATTCTGAGGAGCTGCCATGTAGAATTAGTGCTGATGCTCTACTGTAATGTACCATATACCCCAGCAACCCACAAACAACAAACTAAAATCCTGCTGATATTCCAGATTGTAAGTAAATTGTGCTATTGCTCTGCATTCGGTTCTTCTCTGAATTTTTATGTGTGTTTTCTAGATAGCTACAGTGCTCAGTGAGCTGCTCCTTTTTATGTTCAGTCACATAACTCTCCACGTCTGTATTTTGTATTTTCTTGGTATTAAACCCACTAAAATGAAGATTCTAGGCTATACGTCAGTGTTTTCTCCATCCTGCTACTAGATACTCTGAAGCACAGGTTAACTCCGTACAAGGAGGGACTTCCAATTCACTAAATTGTTCAAACTAAAATTCCCGGTGAGGTGCTAGGTTAAGGAATCTCGGAAGGAAACTGGCGCTGTTTCACACGCCCACCCGTGCCTGCACTCTCCCTCGCCCCTGCTTCTTTCTCTAACCTATCGACCTCATCTGATAAAATGCAACCATTTTATGCTTCTAGCCATCAAGAACAAGGCCACAATGTCACTGCAGTTCCTCCTGTGCCTCTAACCCTCCACAGCTTTTGTTTTAAGCAGGCTGGAGTTAGGCACAGCAATAGCAACACGCACCGGGGGCTGGAGGTTGCAGCAAAGTTGAGGTTCCTGCCCAGGGCAGCCAGCGTCCAAAGACAGTTCACTGCAGCCAAATGGCTGGGAGCCTGTTCAGAGCGTGGTTTTATTTCTTTATTTAATGCATTTGTCATCTACGTATTTAAATAGAACTGAATGCTTTGCCTTTTTTTTAAAAAAAAAAAAAACCAACAATAATCTGTTTAAAAACGCTGGAAATAGTTACTAAATAGATGATGTTCATTTTTCCCCCCGAGTGCGTTTCTTTGGTGTAACTGTCTCTAAAGCATATAGCAGCGTGTCTGTGCTGTAAGTGTATTTATGTACAACACAGGCACCTTTTGGGTAGAGAAGCAGACAAGAAACTTTGGTAAGTCACGTTGCTTACTGCTTGGTTGGAAATACCTGGGTTCTGTATGGCTGAACAAGGCCCAGACTAATGTTACTTTATACCAGGCTTGTGGTAAAACCTGGAGGGAGCTGGCAGATGTCGCCCAGGGAAGTTGTGGATGCCCCATCCCTGGAAGTGTTCAAGGCCAGGCTGGATGGGGCTTTGAGCAACCTGGTCTAGTGGGAGGTGTCCCTGCCCATGGCAGGGGGGTTGGAACTAGGTGATCTCTAAGGTCCCTTCCAACCCGAACCATTCTATGATTCCATGTGGTGCCCCCTTTTTTTCAGCCAAGGAAAAGAAATTTTCCAGAAGGTCTTTAGCATAGTCTGAGTCAGAACCTCCTTAAAAATACATAGTGTTTTGCAGCAAGGTGCAAATTGAAATGGGTGTGTGTTGTTTTGCTGGTCTGGCGTGACAGAAGTGCACACACGAGTGTGTGCTCACCAGTGCAATTGTCCACATGAGCAGAAGCAGCTCAGGCATAACGAAAGACAGTGGTGGAAAGGCAGCATTTGAAATGTAATTCTGAGGGAAAGCTTAAAAAAAACCTCAACCCACAGAAACAACACACTATTTAGCATGATTGAAGGCCCAAAGGAAGGTCTCGGGCTACAGAGGTAGGAAAATGTTTCATTCTTGTTGGTTGTTATTAGGGAGTATCTTGTACACTACCCTTGATGAAACAGGATTGCCTTCAAGCCGTACCTGATTCCCTAAGCAATATATTTTTGAATGGAAACTGCAGCCAGATCCTGAATATTAGTTAATTGCTTCAGTCAAAACAGCAAATGCTGCTGCCTGCCATCCTGCATCTGTAGGTAAAACGAGTGGAATTAGGATCCCTGACTCTTGGGGCATCCTCAGGAAAATGGGAGAAAGAGAACTTTGTCCAGTAAGGTCTCCTGACCCTGGAATACTCTTTCCCCAGTTTGCATCAAAGTATATCTCTGGCTTTGTTCCTGGCTTTGCTTCTCTTGGTTGAAAGGAGAAGTTATTGGATTTATTACAAGGAGGGCGAGGGTGTGACATGATGGGTTGTTTTAAAGGCTGTGTGTGTAGCACGTCCTTCTAAAGGATCCCCTTTTCCCCTGCTTAAAACTTCAACCATTTTATCAAAAAACTTCCCGGCAGAATTTCCTTGCAAATACCGTATAAAGTTAGCAACTTTCTGAAAATGAAGTGCTGAAAAACATGCTGTTCTGCTCTTTTTAAGAAACACTTCAGACTTCTCGAACAGCTTGTGCTTCAGAGCAGTGGTTTGATAACTGGCAGGGAGGTAGTCTCCTTTGTCAAGAATGCTCTTTTGGTGCTTATGAAAACAAGCCCCATTTTTGAGCAGTTTATGAATCTTGAAGGAGAAAAAGGCTGGGATGTGTCCTTTAAAGATTTTATTATGGTTTTTTCATGTTATAACTTAATTTCTCTGCCTGTGCTTGGGCTTGGTAGAAGCCATAGTCTCTGCATGAGGAGTCGCAAGCGAGTAACTGATGGAGGGCAAGTGAGTTTCAGGTGGACCTTTTCTATTTGGGCTGCGCCAAGCCTGGCTGGCCCTGGGTTTCAGAGCTGAGAAGAGACAGGTTGGCTGTGTGAGGCAGTGCAGAAAATAAAACTGCCAGAAGCGCGGAAAGAGGGAAAAGCTAGACCTCAGTAGATGGGTGCAGGAAGAGGTAGGACAGTGGGATAATTGCCCAGGGACTTTGGCAGAGTGGGATTGGAAAGAAAAAGAGAGAAACGTAGTAGGTAGTTGGAGAATGATGCTGGGGCTGACTTGGTGAGAGCCTGAAAAAAACTGGAGGGATAAGACTAGGAGTTGGGGGTGTTGAGTGAGAAAGGGGAATCCCATATACATGTGAGCCTGGAATTGGGAGCCCAGTAGGGTCATGGAGATGAATGGGGAACTACCTTTTCTCTAAAAGGAACGTGGGGGACTGGTAACACTAGAACTGGCTGGAAAAGGAAAGGGAAGAAGGGGAAGAGATCATTCTGACAAGGGCCTGATGCGAGGGGGGAGGTTCTCTGAACATGTTAAAAAGCGCTGGGGAGGGACATGTGAGAGGCTGGAACGGGAGATTCTGGGACTGGGGACAGTGTTAAAAGGGAGGGAGGAGAGAGATCACACAGTGGCTTTGGAGGACATAACAGTGTCCGGTCAGATAAAACAGATGAGGCTGGGAATGGAGAAGGGAAAAGACGGATAACTGGATGTGAAAAGATTGCGACTTGGAGAGCGAGGACAAAGAGGGTGGTTAGTCCTAGCAAGGAGACTGGGATCGCTTTGAGAATCGTAAGGAATGTAAACTGGGAAGGTCATACTCATATGTCTTCCGCTGTTCCCAAATACCTCTAAATTCTCCTGGTAAGAGTATTTGTCATCTAGTTTCAAGTGTTTGTCCACATCAGTGAGGATAATACATTATTGCTGTCAGTTACTCTACAAGCTGCAGAAATCTACGTGGTATAACTTAACACTTAAAACTCTTGTTGAGTAAGTGGGAGGATAGCAACACAATACTGCAGTTCTTATGTTTTCTGGGGTTTTTTTTGGAAAAAAACAGAAAACGCCTGTAAAAATGTGCAATAAAATTATAAGCTTTCGAATTATTAGGAAATAGGGGAATTGAGGTTATTCATGCAATACTAATTTGCTCCTTACACATTGTAATAGTCTTGCACCCGTGATGCCACATTATTCCCCTGGGATTTAAGCCCCACTGATTGTGCAGGGCAGGTGATGGCAGGTGGACAAGCCAGGATTTTTGTCAACGGGACTGAGCTGTCCCTTGGAAGAGGTGGAAGAGGGTGGTGGTGAATGGCAGCGATGGTGGGGACCTGGCTGAC
Organism: Dromas ardeola; assembly: GCA_013398915.1. Lineage (NCBI taxonomy): Eukaryota > Metazoa > Chordata > Aves > Charadriiformes > Dromadidae > Dromas > Dromas ardeola. Next base: position 524,019 of record VYZM01017054.1, on the reverse strand, counting down.
CACCTGGTTAGTGCCCCTGAAATTGGGTTCTGTCTCTTGTTCTGTCACAGATTTCTCCATGACGCTAAGCCCCTTAAATCAGACTTTTTAAAGATGATTGCTAATTGCGTGTTTCACATTTTTCTGGAAGCCCAACCTCAGCCCTAAGGGCCTGTTTTGCAGAAGAGCATAGCTGTGACTGAAATCAGTGAGCCGCACGCTTTGAAGATACAAAGCACTGCATAATGTTAAAGACTCTGAAAAATCATGGCCTGGACATCTTAAGGCAGGGTTTTCTAAATTAGTGGGTACTTTTGGCTTTAATTTATCTGTGCCTAAGCTCCCCATGTATAAAACAGAATAATAGTTCCCTCAACTTACAGGGATTTGGTGAAGATTAGTGGAGTGTCTGTGAAGCCCTCACTTATTTTAGTGATGAGTGCTATAGAAAAGCCCATAAGGAAATTAATAATTTTGTCTTCAGAGCACTATTTGAATAGTTAGCAGGAAACAAGCTGTAAGACTGTACCCTGAACAATGATAAGACAAAATATTGAATAGTTGCTTTATTAATTCAACACTACTCATCCTGTGCTGTGAAGGAGAACTGCACTTAAAAAATGTTAAAAAAATTAGACTGTATGATAGTGTATACGCAAAGGATACCAAATTAAGTTTGCATCAGCAACCATAATTCTTTCATTGCCTAATGTTGGAGGCTTGATTTCATAGCCTGAAGAGTGTTCTTTTAAACAGAGAGCGATTAGTGTCTGTGTGTCATGGTGTATTTTAATGGGAATGTGACTTTTAGATATTTTTAAGAATTGTTTTACTCAATGCATAATTCAATTTTTAAATATTTCTCGCTGCTTTTAGATGTGGGGGATTTCTAGCATTGACATTTAGTATCCTTTTTCCCCTCTGCTAAAGGTCCTACCTTGTAGCATTTATTCATGGCCAGTAGCATGTACTAACACAGCTGAAAGCACGGGGGCTGCTTGGATGAGGGAGGATGGCAGAATCGTGCCCTCCATTTTTCATGAAATTATAAAGAGGTATCTTCCAACCCATATTGACTTTTCCAAAGATGAGAAAGCTCTTTGTGGGAGAGGGAGGGAAAAGCACAGAGGGTGAATTCAGCCACAACAAGGTTAATGTACTTGCACAAAATTATATATGAAGCCATGAGAGAGCCAAGAATAGTAGCACCCACAAATCCTGTGGAGGAGGTTGATCTTGTGAAGTGATGCCCTTCTCGCAAGGTGCCGATCCTCTGGAAGTTGTTAAGTTTAGAGGGCACTTAGCCCCCAGCGGGATCAGTCTCTTGTTTCCTGCTGTATCTATCCGAGTCTTGATCTTGCTCGCTTTTACACTTGTAAAGTTGTCCTAGCGCCGTTCTAGGAGCCAACCTCACAATTTCCTGGGGATTTTGCCTGACCCTGTGACTCTTCTTTAATGCTGGCCAGTTCCAGAAAGCAAACATCTGTGGGGCTCTGTCTGGGAGGCGGGCAGAAGCCCCGGCTGCTCTGGGATGATGCCGTTCGGACCCAGAAAGGGAAGAGCTCACTACTGCCAGGGCAGCGTTTTGCCATGGTGTAGCTGCTGCCTTTTGTTAGCTGCAAAATACTGTCAGGTGAAAAAATTGCTATTTTTTGTTATACAAGAAATACTTGAGATTTCTCAGTGTGGTATTAGTATCTGCGTGGGTGCTGCCATCTTTGTCTGAAATTTCAGTAGTTATCATTAAAAAGATCCATAAAAATTCAAAGGGAGGTGTTAGCCTGCCCTTCTTTCCATTTCTGTCTCAAAATAGTAATTTCTCTGTAGATGAACATGTCTCATTTGCTGAGAAAAATTCTCCACAAAGACCACAGAAGTTAAAGGACATGGAACAAAGTATCTATTTACTTCTTTTCATGGGTGCAGGAAGCTAAATTTGCAACCTCTCTCTTCAGAAGTATTTTTTTAACATCCGGATCAGGAGGTTTTGATCTAGTCTGTATTTGGAAAATCCTGATATAAGCAAGGCTGGAGTCTGTTGCTGAAGTGCTTAGCCACAAATTGTCCCAGCTGCTCCGTGATGATAGCAGACTTCTGATGGATCGTACAATATGGAGATCACAGCTAATTTTATCTTCCTGTGGTTTGTTGCGGTTGGGCTGTAGGGCTGGATGGGGCAGGTGACAAGGGGTGAGGCTGGATGGGAAAGGCTGTTGGACATACTGTACTCCCAACTGTCGAACGCAGCTTTTTAGATCTCTGGAGTTGCTGTTAGTAAAGCTTGCGGTACAGCACATGTCCAGAATGCATTTTTAAAAAAAGATCTCACAATATATGGGCAAATGGGAACAGTTACAGTGGAATAGCCTCTTGCCTTCTCCGCGATGGTAGATTTTAACTAGCAATGGTCGAGGCCAGCTGCTTCGTAATTCTCTGGTCTTTCTTCCTTTCAGCCGCAAAACAATTCTCTACAACTTTGATGTGCCCTCTGTGATTCTCCTCAAATCGGTCTGTACTGACACACATCAGTTCTCCATCTTACTAATTTCTTTTTGCCTGAGCAATATCCTGCACCATCCAGTTCCGCGGATGAATTAAATGCTGTACAGACACTTTTTGCTCTTTCTGTGTCAGGCAATGCCTGAAGTCCTGATCCACAGGTCTGTGCAGCCATATGGCCTCTCTAGTATGAGCTGTCTCTGCCAGAAGCATCAGCAAATGGCTGGGAAGCTGCCCCCTTTGCCTTGCTGGGTCCGGGAGGAGGAGGAGGTGAAGCGACAAGCCAGCTGCCCTCCGTTCCGCCCTTTTCCATGTGGAAAGCAGCCTTGGAGCTCTGTCTCCATTAGGAGCAGGCTGCTGATGCAGCTATACCCACAGACTGCAACAGCACAGCAGCCCTGTGTGGACTGCTGGAAATAGCTTGTCCTGGCAAAACCGTGCTTTTTGACAAGATAGCTTATTACAGCAGCCCCTGCCCTTCCCCTGCAGAAGAAGCACCACCAGCAAAAGCGCAGCTCCGGCAGCGCGGCCGCATCCTTGCTGCTGCCCATCACCGCCGCCACTGTGCTGCTTGGGGACCCTTCACCTTGGGGACGCAGGGCGAGACCCTGTCTGCCTTCATCCACGCCATGGGACCTTCACTGACAGGGAAGGCATGGTCAGAGCACCGTTTGAGCCACCCAACTTTATTAGAGATGCACTTCTCTCCTTTTCTGTACATTGCCTCTTAGTTTCTTGATCTTTCCCCTCTTTCAGCATAAGGTGTTCTTTCCCTTTTTATTTCCAAAGGAATGAGCACTCACTGGCAGAATCGCTCTCTTACTGCAGCAGGGGTAACCCTGCGGACCCACCACAGAGGTGTCAGGGCAGCAGCAGACAAGGGCTTGGCCCTGGTCCTTGCCTGGATGCTCTCCTCCCTCTTTCCAGCAGTCCTGGTGCCTTTACCTAGGCAGGGTTTACTCCTCTTGCTTAGTTCATCTTCTGTTTTAATGTGGCTCTATTTTTTCTTTCGCTAGTATTTTATCTGAATGATTGCAGCGTAAGATCTCTCTAGCAAAAAATTACATTTTGAAAATCAGGTTGCGGGCTGGAATACATGACTGCAAGATATTCCCGGGAGTGCAGTGTTTGGGTGAGAAGACCCAAAGGGAGTTTCCCTGGGGAGGTTTGCACTCTGCATAGGAGCACAAGAAATGCTCTGCAAGGTCAGGTTTGTGGGCTGCCTAGCCCAGTAGTCCGCCTCTGACAGTGGCAAAAGAAGATGCTGCAAGGATTTGGATAGGAGCCTGGCTGACCATTCCCCTCATCTCTATCTGCCCCAGCTCGTGGGCATCCTTTGGGTGAGGGGAGTTAGACGGGAGCACGGGAGCGTGCCTGGGAAGCACGCAGGCTGTGGGATCCCATGGCAAATAAACGGAGGGCAGTATGTGCGCTCGTGGGAGGAAGTTTTCTAACTGCTGTCTAAAATGTAAAATTTTCTGACCCGCTTTGCCTCCTTTGGGGTGTGAGAGGAGAGGAATTACTTCAGATCAGTGGATGTGTAAACAGCTGTATGATACATTGCTGCGACAGCACATGGAGGAATAGGCCAACCACAAGGACTTGTTAAAACAGTATTTACAGGATTTTTTTTCCTCTCTCCCAGAATAACTCCTCATTTCTCTGCAGTAGCAGGAAAGAATTTTTTTTATGTTGTTCTTTTTCCATGGATGGCAGGTCAGACTTTTCCCTTGATATGTTTCCTTGTCACAGAACTGGTATCCAGCTTTCTCTCTTTTTCCAGATTCTGAGATTCAAAGATAATGTTTGTCAGTCCAGTGGGATAAAAGTAGCATACCTTTATCACCGTCATCATCACCAATTATAGGAATCACTAAGGCATCTGTCACCATGGTAGAGAGGTACTACGATATGCCTGTAAAGCATCTGGTTCCTTCAAGAGAAGAAACTAGTTCTAATTCCCTCTGCTTCAGTTATACATCTTTTGCTTATGGGTACTTGAATTCGTGTAGTTTAATTCAGGATTACACTCCTGGGGCCATTCCACTGTTCAGCACTTAGTACTGTAGAAGATCCACTGCCAGCTTTGAATTGCAGCCTGATAGTTTTAGTATTTGTGCTCAACCTCATCTCCTCGCTGAGTGTGAATTCCAGAGGGGGAGACCATGCGAGGTCTCTGGCCCAGTGAGTTCAGCTGGTTTCCATCGGGTTTTTATGGCCCCGTTGTATGTAGCTGCTCCTTCGCTGGTGCAGAGGAATAGGTGGAGCTGTGCAGAGTTACAGCTGGGTTTCAGAAGTTTCTCATGCATCCCTTCTCGTCCACATCTTTCAGGTGCGCACATGGTGCATGCTGCTTGCCTCACTGGATATCGTAAATACTGGAAGTTACAATAAAATTAGGAGCACAGATGTTCCTCTTACAACCAGTGCCCCATGTATTCAATAATAATAATGAAATATATCCATTGCTGTTCTCTGCGGTGCTAAATTTTCTCCAGTGAGGCATCTTGCTTTAATAATAAACCCACATTTTCTTAAACAAGGGAGTATCAGATTTACATTGGCAGTAAGTCACTATTTTCAAATAGCATCGAGAGAGATATCCAAGATAACCGTAAGGCTCTCTAGGACAGCTGACTGCATGGAAACCGCAGCCAGGTGGAGTGGTCCACCAGGTCCACCATTAGTCGTCATTTCTTTCCTTCATCAAAGCAATTAATGGAAGAGGACTGTCGGCCTAAAGGCTCTCTCTTTGCTGCCAAAGAGGAGCTGCCTTTGTTGGAAGGCTAGTCAAGGTTTAAAGCGATCTGTTGCAAACTGATGAAGTTTTTATTTTCCAGTCGTGGTTGTAGCCAAAGGTTCTGGCCAGGGACGTTTCCTCTATTAGCCTGTAATGGAAAGCAGATTGCTCTGAAGAGGTTGCAGCCCAAGCCCTGATGCTGCCTGTGAGGAAAGATAGGTGTGGGCTTATGAGATTGTCATTGGTGGGCATAACTTTGCTTACATTTTATTTTCATCTATTTCCTCGAGGAATACGGAAATAATACGGGTGTGGTGCTGTAAAGCCCTATGTAAAGTATCTGCCGGCTTTACCCTGGCTTACCCGCTCTTGCTACATAAAAGTAGTCCTTTTGACTCCTTTGGGCGAGTTTGCAGAATTGGGCTCCTGCTGCCCTACACTCTTAATTATCGAGAAGGAGAAAAGTGCTCGCGGTGACCAGGGCATGGCTGCAGTAAATGTTATCCTTTCAGGTTGAAAAGGGGTCAGACCGTGGTGAAAGAGGAAGAAAAATGTAGGGAAAGGATGACAAAAAAACTGTAGGGGAAAAATATAATTTTTCATTCTATTTAATAATTCTCACAAATTTGACTTTTCCCTAGTAGCATACCATTCATTTACACTGTCTGCATTAAATTTATCATCTCTGGGCTAGCTGGAAAATCGAGGTCAAATTTCATTTTGGCCTGCAACTTGATAAAAATGACCTGCAAAAGGTAGATGACAGGCTGTTATTTTATGCACTGGAAAATAGCAAAGATCAGATCCTATCTCCTGCGTGTCCTCTTTTCCCTGCGTCTCTGATGCTAGCTCCTATCTGTAATGTATCACCGGTGGGTGCCCTGATTTGTTGGAAGGCTGGTCAAGGTTTAGAAGAAGAACGATCTGTTTGGAACTGGCAATCTCAGTCAGCGTGGGTTGACGAGGCACCTTTTGCCATCTGAAATCTCCTCTGAGTCACTAGCAAGTCATAAAAATACCAAGTGCATTGATGTGACAGTCAAACAAACTACTTGTTATAGTTCATTTCATCTCCAAAGCTGTCTATTAATAGGAATTAATGATTCCTCGGCAGTTGCGTTCACCGCATCTCAACAACTTTCAGGAGGCAGGAAAAAGCCTGTTAAAAAGACAGCGTGTCAACGGAGCTTGTGGATAGCAGGAGGGTGTAAAAGTTTAAACTCTATATGGGAGAAACAAAAAAAAGGAACCCTAAACAAGAGTTTCTGTAGCACTTGGAGTATTTTGGGATCTGCACCGAATAGAGACTGTAAAGGGTTAGTCTGGGATTAAGAATCCTTTAAATTTATGAAGTGCTTAACCTTCCCTGTGTCTGCTTCTTACGCTGTTTGCAATATTGCTCTGCCACTTTTGCAGGGGAACTCGTAGCAGCGCAGCAGTGCTGCAATGCAGCCTTCGCCACGTTGGGTCTTTTATGATTCAGTACTACTTTTGGTTTGCTTTGTAAAGATCATTGCAAGGGCTTATCTTGTGTAATTGTTTTACTGCCATCTGCATTACAGTATAATTACCTTTCAAAAATGGTGTATCTCTTTTGCTAATGTTTAAAGGCAAATAATAGGCAACTAAATTGCAAGGTCTTGGGATGTAGCAGCACATAGGCGGTAATAAAATGTATGCCGTATTTACAGCATATACTTCTGTCTCTCTCGTTTGTCGTGCTTTTCTTTCTTTTAATTTGTTTTTTTCCTTCACACCCCACCCCCTGCCAGGAATGGTAGATGGTGATTATGGTTTTCTCTTCCTCGTATTTTTTTCCCCTTGCCTGTCCTCTTTTTACATAGAGTTAATCATAACTCGTGAGGGGTGTTTTTTTAGAATTTGTTCTGATCCTTATCTGATAGCTGTCCTACGGTTCAGAAAGGATGGATATTCTGGTATTTTCCTGAACTATAATGACAAGTATGGCAAATAAATCTAACACAGATTGAACTAAATAAAAGGATTCTTTTGTTTTTAAAAGGCGATACAGCTATTCCTTATAATCACTACTAGCTTTTTAAAGTTTTAGGATGTATGAATGCAGCTGTAAATCTGTCTGTCTGTCTATCTGTTTTTCTGCTTGTAGCCTATAAATGCCCTTAGGTTCATATGATAAACTACTTTTCTGATAATATCTTTAAGTTTTCTGTTCCCTGCAATTACGTACCAGGAATTACAGAAGGTGCCTTTACTTACATGCGAATGCCTGTTCCCTGCCTGCTGCTGTAAATCCTGCATTACCTGAAAGGTTAAAATGTGGAGGTGAGGACATTAAAAACACGTCCAGAAAATGTAGATGACAGGAAAAAAAGAAAATACAGCGACAGAGGGGAAATACCATAGATAAAATGATAAGACAGAGAATAAAGCATGACAAGACCGTGATAGTTTGCATGAGTAATGAGAACTGAATTCGTGGTTTTTAAATTGCTGTTTAAATTCCTATTTGCATGTTTATCGGAAATCTCCTTTGCTTAAGTAAAACTGGCCTATATACATTTTTAAAATCCTTGTATAGCTCTGATTTTGTTAAATGGAGGAGTCTGATCCAGTTAGACAGATAGACGTATGATACTATTTTAATAGTGGCAGTGTGCATAGGTCAGTGGCAGCTGTCTAAGGTGGGCTCCATGAAATGCTGGTCCCTGCTTTCCCCAAAGTCAATGGGGAGATGTGTCATCTTCGTTAAGAGCAGGATTGCGTCCTGAGCGACTTGTAGAGAGCCCCAGGAATAAGCCCACATGGCCTCGAGCCTTCTAGAGCTTTGTAGTCCTCTGGTGTTTACAAACTGGAAGGGAAAGCCCCTTCTGCAGTAGTCTGAGCACCTTCTGTCAGGGTTTGCTGGCCTCAGCTCCCAAGTCAAAGGTGCTTAGAGGACTTAGTCCTGCTTTTGTGTCTGTCATGCTGCTGATTCTTCCTGGTTACCTGTGATTAATTTCAGTGGCCACTGGGTGCCCCTGATTCCTCAGATAAATGCAAGTACAATGCCATAATTTTGGTACTTAAAAAAATTGCACTTTTAATGATGGAATATTGGACTGCTTCACCTCTGCAATTCATACACGTGTGAATTTGGCTGCCTTTGTGTGTGTTCCCTGTATGAAAACCTGTGTGCTTGGGTAGTTGCACCTCCCACATGTGTCCCAGCCATCTCCTTTGGGCTCCCAGCCTGCTCTCCTAACACCTGCTGGCTGGTGGCTTCTCTGGGAGGTGACCTGGACAAGGTGAGGTTGAGACACTGAATGCCTCAGAGGGTACTGATCACCTGACAGTCATCAGCAGCGCTTTCAGGAGATGGAGAATCGAGGTGGAGAAACTCTCTGGTGAATGAGAGACAACAAACCTGCTTCTGAACAGGCTCTCCAGCATGTAGACACCCAGAGTAGGCAAGGGCAGCCCTTTCCTCCTCTTCTGGAGCAGTACTGGGAAATGTCTCCTGCTGGACTGTACAGTCCTTTGAAGGCTACGGTAGCTTGTGGGGAATGGAGCCACTGCAGATCCCAGTCGTGAGCCTGCTCCTTATATGCATTCTTATGGCATCTCCGAAACAGATGCAAATTGAATTTCAAACAAAAGATATCGCCACGGCTGCTACAGTGGTGAATGACCTAGTCTTTGAAAACTGACACTGCCATGCACATTTGCAGGTGTACATCCTGCACTGATAGGCTTTGGGTATGATGCAGAATTCCTAGCAGAAAAATAATCATTGAAGAGCTGCTGTTAAAAACCACCTTTTTCTCTTTTTCAAAATGCACGTATACATTTTTTTGGTCGATGTTTATTCGTGGTTATAGAATCAAATGAAACATACTTGCCTTTTTCACATATGCAACCTTTTTAATTAATCTATATATCTCTCCTGAATTTCTGTTTTCTAATGTACTGGTGCTATGGAAAACTCGTATGTCTAATTTACATGTCCAAATTAGTTTCAACTTAGTTATATTGAATGATAATAGATTTCTTTTTCATATAATTAATGTTGTCTGCAAACGTAACGTGGATTAAATTTATCATTGTAAAGATCTTAAGATTTTAATATTTTTGCAGAGGCATAAATACAGTGTAGCTATAATTATTTCATTATGTATGTATAAAAATAGGATACGGGGAAAAGTGCATGCTTTCCTTCACTGATTACTCTTAATGTCTCCCAAATTTCCTGATTTACAATATTCTCCAAGGATGTAGATTTTTCTAATTGAAGTACAGTAATTTGCATATTTTTAGACCTTGTGACACAGTTAATTGATATGTCATTACTTATACGGCACTGAATATATTTTACACATTCACTGCAGAGCAGGCTTTACTTGAGATGCAGTGGTACTTTGCGAAGAACTGGAAACTATTGCATTCGCTTTAATCTTTTCCTTTCCTTCCTCACCCTTTCTTTATAAAGGCTAAGCAAAAATGGATGATGTAGTAATTGGTGTAGTTCCTGTTCAAATGTACTCGTTAAAATAATGTTACTGTGTAAATGACAGGATGAGAAAAGTAAGAGCAAGTAAACAAAGAAAGGAAGAATAATGGGAGAGACAAGGACAAAGAAGATAAGGTTAAGGCTGGGGGGGAGCTAAATGTCAATAGTATCAGTGCTGGTTGTTTGAAAACCAAATTGTTCTGTTTTCTTTTACGCTATTCAGTATAAACTTGTTAAATGTTCACTGTGTCTAGGAATATTTTAAATGGGTCTTTTAAATTTAGGAGCAGTATATTTGTCATGGATGCTAGCAATGTACCTAATAGTGCTCCAGTATTCAATAAGGGGCAGAGTTTCTCTAGTGGCAACGTATTTATTTCACCTGGTGCATACCCCTGCAGAACTGAATGCTTTTGATCTTTATTTGCTAACCAGGAAAGTGGCTCAGTCGTGTAAAAAGGACTGAAGGGATCATAAGTTTATTTTTCCAGGGTTCTGGTTAGAGGTATGGCTCATTGGCAGTGACGTCCTCATCTCTAGGGGATTTATTATTAATACTGACCATTACTTACACGGCAGTAAGGTTGAATGGGAGTCTTATGCAGGTTAAGACAATACGATTCTGCTCCTTGCCACGTAAAGACGACGGGCTATATGACAGCAGGCGAAGGTGAACAGCAGTGGAGGTGTGGGAAGAATTGGGTTGTAACGGGCTGGGTCACAGGTGGGCATCAGGAGCAATGCTGATGTTTCTCTAGATGATCTTCAGAGAGCAGGGCGTGCACAGGGAAAAGGACAGTGTCCGAAGGGGCAGCAGGGTGCTGCAAGTTCATGCAGTGGATGTGGAGCATTCCTGCGCGCTTGCCTGTCCCTCAGGCAAATTGCTTTTCTTCCTGGCCCCGCAATGTATGCGATGCCCAAAATGTATGACTTACACCTGTTTTTATGCCGCCTGGATTTTGCCCCATGGGATTTGCACTGTGAGTTGCTTCTCAGCTCAGTTAGTTAACGAGTGTCTTATGTGCTCTTTTTCTCTTTTCTGGTTTGGGAGGATAAGGTTGTTTGTGAGAGCAGAAGATGTCACCGGAGTGAGAGTTACTAAGGGAAGCTATTGCATTTTCTTAAAAAGTGTGATATCTTGGCAGGAGTTTCTTCTAAGGCAGCAATAAAAAATAAATATAAAACCACTGAGCACATCTTTTAAAATGCTTGTACACTAGAGGCTTCTTGCTTCAAGATACTTCCCGTTGAATCAAGCTTGGGAGACAAATATGAATTCTGAATCCTGGCTACAAAAGTAGAACTCACTTTGATATCAACTTGCTTTTTTTTTTTCCCCCAGCAGAAGGGGTGAGGAAAGGGGAAAAATGCCAAAAGCGAGTGCTGTCTCTTGCTCTGAATTTGGGGTTCCTATCTCAGACCAGAACACTCAGGCGACTGCAGAAGATGAAGACGATGGTAGAGCAGCAGCTCAGAAGCATGGGTGAGAGGCTCTGCCCAAGTTAGCATTTCATTTGGATCTGATTTTGCTGCAGCCTTAAACCTGGCTGAACTCTCTCTCTCCCAAAATAGGAAGCAGACCGTTCTCCTGTCATAAGGGCACGTTTCACTGCTCTGTGATGAAAACACCTTTAAGGGAACTGTGGAAACCAAAGCTGTTGAAATTGAGGGAATTTTCATTCACTATATTGTTTGGTTGTAGGTTTTTTTATAAATTTAAGCAAGCCTTGGTGGGCTTCCCCAAGTAATAATCAACAAATAGTAGAAAGCCTTTATTCTTGCAGAATCACGGCATGGCAAGAGGGTTTAGGTTTTTAGGACAGCGTTAACCTCACATGCTTTGAGATGTCTCATAAATCTACGAGACAGCTGTTTATGATAAGCCAACTGTTTAGGCACTGTGTCACTGGGGAGGGAGAGAGAGGGGCATCTCCAGGACATAGTACCTGCCACCAGTCGTTGATGCCAGACTGAGGATGTGACAAATGATATAGGCGAGAAAATCGGCAAAAGAAATCAGGAGATTTTGCTGTGCTACAAGACTAGCTTTCTCTGAAGATGCAGTTTCAGGACGATCTGAATGTAGGACAGTTAGAAGTGATTTTATTATTATTATTTTTTTAAGATTAATTTAGCACCAAGAATAAAATAATATGCAGTATTTTCAGTTTTTATTTCTGCCCCTGTTAAAATGGTCCCATTTTCTGCTTGAACTTTTTAGTAGCTGTCCAGCAAGTGTAGCATTTATTAATAGTAAAATATAATCTACTCTGTATAATTAATAATAATTAATAAAGACATTCCTTGATGATTGTATTAAATGAGGTGATTGATTTTGCACCAGAGAGCATCTTTCCTTGTAGGATACTTCTAATTTTAACTACCCTGAGAAAAGATGTTTAAAATAAAAATACGCAGCACTTAAATATTTTATCATTTCAAACCAGTTCGAAGCATCAATAAATTTATACTGTAAACCACTAATTCTTAAAAATCAACGCAAAGTCTTTGGATGTTTTTACATCGTCGCGTTTCTCACTTTGCCGGTCGTGCAACTCTCGTGTTTTAGTGCCCTTGAAAAAGAACCGCACTTACGCATCGATTGTGTACCTACAGAGTGCTGTAATTTCATAGATGAGTACATAAGGTGCTGCTGTGTTACAGCTGAGCAACGCGGGTGCGAGTGGTGCTAATCTCCTGTTCTTCGGGAAGATTTCTTGAAGGTTACTGTGCAAATACTAGCAACCTGTAGGCTCTTGCTTTCTTAATGGGAAGGCAAACCTGCCAACAGCTGTCTTTCCGAGGAAAGAACTTCTATTTTGCTTTCACGTATTTTGTTGTAGTGTTCGCACATCTCTTGTTAACTTTATTGCATTTTCCTTTTCAAGAGCATCGCAGCAGGTTCCTCTGTCTCCGAGGAAGCATTTCCTCCCTCTGAGAGCAGAGTGCCTCGTAACCTGCCCAGGGAGAGATCCGATCCTTTGCGCATCACTGAGAGGCTGCTGCTTCTGGGATAGTCCCTTGTCACTTCACGTCTTTGCAGGTCCATCAGGAAGGGATGTGGAGGTTAACTTCTCCAAGTGAAACTTCAAAGGAATTTTAAGAGGGCAGAACATAATTACCTGAGCTGAAAATTTGCCAAGACACCGGTTGAAATTCCCACTCTTGAGAGTTTTCTATTAAAACCCCTGGATAAATCCTGGCCCTTTAGAAGTCAGTGGTAGTTGTCCCCTGGATTTTGCCCTGCGAATCACCTTCAGCCTCGTCTAAGTCACGTCTGGACTGGCAGTCCTTGACTGTGCAAAGCCGCTTGTGTCTTCAGGGTGAGCTGTGGATAAATTTGAGGTATGTGCACGCAATTAATCTCTGAGTAAGGATGAGGAACAGCTCGCGTATAGCTGGAAAAAGGATGGGGAAGCATGCACTGGAAAGTGATGCTATATGGAAATCAGGGGTGGCAGCTTTTAGGTCTGGATGGCAAGAGCACAAAGAAATGCAGTGGCTGGAATTTGAAGTTTGACAAATTCAGCCTTGAAATAACATGCATTTATTGTGAGTGATGAGAGCAGCTAAACGCTGTGTTTGGTATGAGGTGCAGGGTGGGACTTGCCATGACTTCTGCTTTTTGAGATGAAGTTGAACGTCCTTTTGGAAGCAGTAACTTTCACCTGGAGGAGAGTTTCTGTGGCCCTTTGGAGCCACGGTGAGGTACGGGTGTGTGTTTTCCTTCAGCTCTGTGCTCAGGGCTCCTCTTACCCTTTTTCCTTTGCACGCGTCTGGCAGAACTGGGTTTCCTTTGCTGCTTTCAGCACATCCATCACTCATAAAGTCCCACCTTAGGAAAGTGATTATAATAAAGTCTTGTGCGTCAGGACTCCAGCAAGCCACCTGCAAGGAACAGGATTTTTTTTATTTTTTTTCCTTCCCACAATTAACTGGATTTATTCTTTGTTTAATAACTGATCGCCTCTAAAGCCTGATGTGTTCCACACTCAGAAGTGGGGCTCTGAAACAAGGCGGTACCAACGTTCCCTCCTCATTTATGTTTGGCTGACATAGACATAGTCCTGTTTATCATCACGTGGAGGTGGGAAGGAATCTGTCAGGTCAGAAAGATGTGAATGTGCGGTCACCTTTCCTGGGTTGATTTTCTGCTGCCAGGATCTTGCCCGATTTCATCCTATGTGCAGGGTCCTTGGTATCTGATGGAGCTTTAGTTTCTGTTTATTGAGTGTTTAACTCTGGTCCTCTGAGCGCTGAACTATTGTAATTTAACTAAAATTTTGGATTGAATGTAGAGCATCTGTGTGAAATGTGACAGTCTGTGGGGCAACTGAGATCACGTGGCATAATCTCTTGGTCTGTTCTGTCTAGAAGCTGTGAAAACGATCTCCCTTCACTTTGATTGTCCGGATATTTTGATGAACAGATTTCAGTCTAATCTCTTACAGAGAATTAGAATGAAAGTTAAATCTTCATGCTCTTCGGGCGTTAAGTATGTGTGTTATTAACTGCTCTGTAAGCACAGATCTCTTAAAAGTACTTGCAGAGAGGCCATGGCCCCAAAAAGCTTCGTCTTGTGTACCGTATACACACACACACGTGCACATGAGCACAACACTTTGGCATGATTCTTGTTAACAGAGGGGTAAGTGGAGAGACCAGGAGAGCTTCTGCAGTGAGTGCAGGAGAGACTGCAGGAGGAGAAACTGGCCGTTCCTGCTGGTACTGGGCTATATTTACAAATGTGAATGATCAGTGGAGACCCTTACTCCATAAAGGCAAGCATTGCCTTCTTTTGACCCCTCCTACTATGTTTTTAATGCTGTATTTCAAAGGTTAAAACACAAAGGTCAAGAGGAGAGTGTTTACTACCAGGGTAGGTCCATCACTAGGTGCTTGTCTATCTTTTGAGTTGCTAACAGATGTTCTGCCTGTCTTACTGGGTGAAATAATGAAGCCTTTGTTTATTCTCATATGTATAAAAATTCTAATATAAATTAGTTATCCTGAAAGCCAATATTCCTGATGCTTATTTCCATACTATTAGAATTGCAGAAAATCTGAAAGTAATATATGTCAATTAATATAAAATGTACAAACGGGTCTTTATTGAAAACCATATTTTTCTAATCTCTCAATTGTTTTTAAAAGCATTTATTTTTATTAACTAACAAACTTGCTTTGTTGGGCAGTTCATTAGCTGTAGAAAGATTTTATTATTTGCACCAAAAGTCTGTAATAAAATTCTAGTGGTATCGTTTAGAGCTGATTTTTTCATAAAGCATTATGCATCAGGTAAATAGTCTGAATGTAAATGTCTACTTTAGGCAGGGTTCATTAACGGGTAGAAAAGATGCAATTTTGACTAGGAATGAAAAATAAAACAATGAACTGTTTCCTGACATAAAAATAATCTAATATTTCAAACTGGCTTGTACCAAACCCTTAAGATAGTTAAATTTTAGATGTAGCTACTATTACTTTTGCCCTACAGTGGACCAGTGCAAGCCAGAGTATAGTTTATAATATTCAATATTATACAAGCATATAGTGTTGAACAGTAGATCTTACTCTGCCATAAAACTAAAATGCTTGCCGATTTTAAGATCTGCACTGTGAAATGGCAGCAGATCAGGGCTGTTTTCGCTAATGAATACGTGTATAAACTAGGATTCAGTTAATTCACTATGCAGATTGGCTTGTAAGTTTTCATGATAAAGATCAGGTACTGACGGGTACCAAGATGAGACCATTGATCCATTTCTCCACAGTGCTCAAATAATTGTTATTTATAGTAATTATATCTTACATTTACATGCAGCTATATATTCATAAGTTTCCTAAATTGTGTAGCAAACAAAAGAAAAAATCCTGCCCTTAGTACACTCCAAGTAGTTCCTTTGACTCAGGGGGGATCTCATGTCCATGACACAAATGCAATAGATTTTTATGCCGCTGTTCTTTTACAAGGAGTTGATTAGCCTTTATTTTAAACTTGGAGAAATCTTTGATTCAGTATGAAATGCCTCTGTACCATCTAATATCATGGCAAATGCAGCCAAAGGCTAGGGATGACATTTATATGAGATTTCCAGCATGTGACTGCCAGAGTGAAACAGCCGGGGTAAGTATAAACTGAGTAGAGGGTTTCTCTTCCATTTTCTGCAGCAGGAGTAGTTGGATATCCCAGAAGGTAGGATAATTTGTTCTGTGTTCTTAGTTTCCTTCTTTATGCAATAAAAGCTTAATCTCCTGTGTCCTATGTGGCAGACGGTTATCCTCGAAACTGGTAAGTAGTATTACCATCCTTTTGCAGATGGGGAGTCTGGGGTACCTAAGACGGCTTTCCAAAAGCCATCAAGTGCTATCACCACATGAATCCTAGGACCAGGAGAGACGCAAGGGGAATCTGGGAGTTTTGGCCCTTAAGCCGCTGCTCACCTCTGGTGCTTCTTTCTCCATGAACTATGTGGCTTTCTCTATAAAATCAGAAATGCCCCAGTAGAGGATGGAAAACCTTGCTGATACTCCCACTCAAACCCTGTTGAGACCAAGGACTTCAAAAGCTTCTTGCAAAATTCGCTTTGTGCTGCAACCTGAGCATATGTTCAGCTTCCCTGTTGGGAAGGAACTTTCTCCAGAAATTCAGAAACTTTGATTACTTATTCTCCGAGTTGAAGAGGTGTCAAAGATAGAGAGCGGTGGACCAGATTTAGGATCCATCCTCCATCTTGCAGTTTAAACCTCCCCCTACCCCCAGGTGGATTTAAATTCCCATTCTCAGCACGTCACTGCTTCAGGTGAACTTGGCCTGCTGGCTGTAACTAGGGAAAAAAAGGAGGAAAATAACCTTTACAGCCTCCACTGTACAAATGCAGCAACTTTTATCCCTGAGTGTGCTAACCCTTCTGTTGGGGTTGCCGTGTGTGGACCAACATGGCTCCCAAGGAGCTAGTCTGTTTTCTGGGTGAAATAATAAATTTCCCTTCTCCCTTCTTCTCATCGTTACTTCATACAGTAAAAAGGATCTTTGGGCTCCCATCCAGTCTGTTGAGTAAAGGGTATGTTTCCTAATTTCATTGCAACTCAGTAGTGAAGCTTGTGAAATAATAATATATATACTGAAGGCTCTGTGGGGGACTGCAGTGAAGCAGTAGTTACTTCTCATAAAGTTTTTTAATAGGACGTGAGCTCCAAGATTCAAGGGAGAGAACGTTAATGTCCTTTTCAGAACGTCGTGGAAAATAAATACTGTGCAGCACCAATCTCTTGGCAGTTTCAAAGAATGTCTAAAGAGGATCATTATGAGACCATTTATGATGGGAACATGACTCCAGTGCAAGTCTTTGGAGTCTCTGCTGGGATGTTGTTCCTACTACTTGAGATTAGGAGGGGAAAGCAATTTCAATAGAAGTCTACGGAGACCGTGTGGCAATTACGTTACTGACAATATCAGTATGATTTTAGTGCGAGTCTCTGGAGACCCTAACTTCTCAGTGAAGTGAAATGCATCATGCCCATACAAATTATGTTATTGTTTGAAATAAACCAGAATAAGTTAAAGCTAAACAAGTACTGGAATAATAGGAGCATTCAATTCAACAAGCCTTGTGGCAACTTAGGCAAGAAATGCTACCCATAGCCTTCGCCATGGCCCACTGCCACCGTCCTTCACCCCCTGCGTGCCGGGGGTGATATGTGGGTGATGATTTCTCTGCCTTATTTAGGTGGCCAGCCTAAAGAGGGAATCGTACAACTGGGTTTTTTTACTGAGCCCCTGCTCTGCCAGTAGTGATCTGTGGGGTCTGGAAATGGCAGAAGGTGAAGCTGTCAGTGACAGCAGTCTGTCAAAGGGCGAATAAGGGAGGAGCCGGGGTTAAAAATGTAGTGACGAATGAGTACGGCTTTTGGCTTCGTGGCAGTGGTGAAATGATGACCTGGTTAAAACCATCTGGCTTGGACGGTGGTTGAAGTCTGCCGAGTTTGGAGAAGCAGTTTCCAGGGTTTGTTTTTCTGAAAGTACACTGAGATTGCCCTTGCTCTTGCTGGCGTTCTGCAAAGCCTGTTCCCTGGGAGGCCATCGCAGGGCACTGCCGGTTCCTGAAGCAGTAGAGTACCAGAAAAAAACCGTAATACTCATGCGTCTGTTGGCACTGGCTGGCAGCTGAGCAAGCCCCATCCGTCACCCAGGACCTTTCTTCTTCCCTTTATCTGCGTTACGGAGGCTGTGAAGGGAGAGCTGCAGCATTTGCAGGGCTGGGAGAAAGGCAGCCTGAAGCAGCCAGGGTGAAGTGCAGCGTTTGCATTTTATTGATTCTTACCTATTGATTCCGATGGGATGAAGTGTCTGCGAAAGAGGAGTGAGACTGGCAGGCAGGCAGGAGCTCCGGCATCAGAGGCAGGTCGGCCCCGCCTGGCAAGAACAAAAGTATATAAACAAACACCCCGGGTATTTCCTAGGTTGAATCTGAGAAGAACCGAAGAAAAGGAGCGCTCTTCCTGGGGAGGTTTGAGATGCACCGAGTGAAGTTTAGTTTGCATTTGATCACCTCTGCAGATAGAACAGGGCAAGGCGAATAAATACGTGAGCGTTTTGTGACAGATTGCCTTGTGCCAGCTGCATTTATGGTGCCATTTTGAGTAAGCTGGAGGGTGACAAAATGTGAGTGTACATCTCCTCACACAGGAGGTGATTCTCGTTGGGTGACTCAGATGTGGGAATGAAGCCGTAGCCTGACCGGCCAGGTAGGAGGAAGATGTCCAAAGGGGTACTGAATATCCAAAATGTATATTGAGTGCACAGAGTCCGTGCTTTACTCGATATGCTTTATATGAATCATTTTATTGGAAAGGCTAAGCACATACTGAGGAAAATGTGCTCAATAAGAGTATTGATCTTATTACGGGTTTCTTTGCAGATATATGTATATATAATCTCAAACAAAGCTGCTCTTCTGATTGTGGCCAGTTTATTACTGGCTCGTTAAAAGGTGTTGTTTGTGTGCTCCATCTCTGCATGCAGTGTGGAGATGAAGGTGGCACTGAATCGTCTCTTGTGCCCTCTGGATCTTGGGACTCAAAAATAGCCTGATGTAACTCATAGTCCTGAGGGGCTCGCTCAAATCCTGGTGACCATCCCCATGCTGCGGCCACCAGACTTGGTGGCCAGAGTGAGGGGCACCTTCCTGTTTTGGGCAGAGGTGGAGGCAGAGCTTCTCCCAAGCTTTTGGTGGGGAAAGGGCTGAGCCGGCACGTCTCTGATGGGGAGCCCGAGTCAGGTGTCAGCAGCCTTGTCTTTCCTTGAAGAAAACCACGTGAAAGAAGCAATGTTAGGAAGCCTGTTGTGTCCGGTGCCCGGTGCTGCACCTAGCAAACAGAAGCCTTGAGAAATTACTTTCTCACTTCATTTTCTGCCACATAATTAATTGTTGAGCTCACAAACAAAATCGGTCAGGCACCAAAACAGGGACTGTCTGTACAACCCTACAGAAAACACAGCCCCAGCCTGTGCGGATCCCCAGCAATAGCTGTCAGCGCTGCTCCCACTGTCAATTTGTACCAGGCTCCAGCTCTGTCCATCACTTCTTCCCTGGGAATAATAACCCAGCAGTGCCCCCAGAGCCTTTTTTTCTCCTTTTGCTCCTCATCTCCCAGCACAGGTTTCCCCACAGCTCTTTTTCTGACTGCCAAACACGTCCTTTTAGTACAGACAGAGCTGTACCTCCTCCCTGCTCCCCACTTCTCTCTAAATCCACCTCTCCTGTCTTGCAATTGGAGACGACAACCCACAATTTCAAACATGGTGGGATTTTGGACATGGAAGTGGATCTGATTGTAAAAAAAAGGTAGCTGACTTCATTGCATGAGAAAGAAATGTGAAAGATTATAAAAAGACAGAAGAGGGAAAAGGCAGATGGGCTTTTTTCTTCCAATTGAAGTGATTTTAATCAAAAGGCTATGAGTAAAAGAAGAAGTAATTTGAATGGTGTGTTCCTTCTATCCTGCAAAGTCTTCTATGCTTAAGTTTAAGGATATATTAAATTTTATTAGGTACTAACACAAACTCTGTGTGGGGAAACATGCTTGAACACAGTTTTTTAATTTCTTAATTTATTTCTTTAAACCCTTAAATTCCCCT
This sequence comes from Dromas ardeola, assembly GCA_013398915.1. Taxonomy (NCBI): domain Eukaryota; kingdom Metazoa; phylum Chordata; class Aves; order Charadriiformes; family Dromadidae; genus Dromas; species Dromas ardeola. The sequence goes on along the minus strand of VYZM01017054.1, from coordinate 504,192 downwards.
TTTATTCCTGCTTATAGATTTCCTTTCCTTACTGTTTATAGTTTTACTGGAAGAGAAAAATAATGTAAAATTTGCAAACCATGGCCTTGCTTCTTTTCGTATCATAGAAGCAAGAAGCAGAAAGAAAAAGTGCTGCTTCCCTCTCTCTTTTCCACAAGTGGATGTTAGAGGAGACGCTAACAAGACAGCATGGTTGATGGCTTGGCCAGGAGAAGTCTGCACTGGTCCTGGCTGTTGGGGTTGTTTCCAGCTACCACCGAGAAACGGGATGAGTTGCATCTTCCACGTTGTACTGAAAGAAGCGTGCTTAGCGCGCTCCTTGGCTTCAACCAGCAATGCGTTTCCTGCGGAGTCACTGATCTGCTTGATTTTCAGCTACAAACTAAGCAGTCCTGCTCTTCATGATACCATATATGACCCAGCATCCAAGAGTGAGATCCTGCCTACGCAGTAAGGTGCCAGAGTTAAGGATATGCAATTTGAAAATGCTGTTGCCTCTAATTTTGTCTTTACTGTTATCCTGCATTCACTTTGAATGCTTTTAAATCATTGTGGCTTTTTGCTTAACCTGTTGAAAGAAAACAATGGCCCTATCGTTAAGTTTAAATGCGAGATACAATTAAAAGCTCAGATCTCTGATGTGGTACTTTAAAAATCCCTCAGTAGAATGGAAGGTTTCTTTTCCATTGGGAACTCTGCATTATTTAGTAGATTTGCCTTGCAGGACAGATCGTTTCAAGGCTTTACGATTATATAGAGGATCAAACATTTCAGTGGCCTGAATTAAAGCAAAATAATCACCAGCTCCATGAAACTTTGTGGTTTCCTGGACAGGCTTTTTTCTTTCCTTACCTTCTGAGCAGCTGCTTCTTCCTAAACCTGCTTTATTTGACGCGTTTTTTTTCTTCCTGGAGTGCATCTTCAATCTGGTTCCCTAGTGAAGCAGCTCGGCCAACTCAAAGAAAGTGAGAGTTTCAGTCGGCTGTTCCACTGCTTCCTGTCATGAGCACCCAGGTGTCTACACCCCAAATCCTGACTCCCAGAAACCAGAGAACCTCTATCTTTGATTCAAATAAGAAAACCAGTTAATTTCACCCTGTGCTGTTCGTATTCTTCAGCTGCTTATTAACATCCCTCCTTTAGACCAAACTCTGTAAATGTAGAACTTTTTCACTTTTGTCATTTACTTTTCTGTGGTTGGTTTTGTTGCCAGCCTCTGTCTCTGCAACCGAGCAGCACTTTTCTAATGCTTCTTCAGTCTTCTTGAAAGGATACTGTACTCTTCAGTGCTCATGTTGGTCCCTGGGGTGAAGAGGTACGGCTCAAACAGACATTCAAACAGTAAGTTATTTCTGGAGGAGCAAAGCATTATGCATTTTACATCTCCTTTAGTACACAGAACATTTTGGCATATGCTGGACCGTTTGGTTTGAAAGAGAATATTCATACTGAATAAAAAGGTTTTATTTCTTCAGTGTCTGAGACTTCCCAAAAGAGGTGGTTCTTTATAAAGTACACAGCTTTTTTCAGTGAAATTCTGAATCCTGGCTGCCAGCTGTGGTTTCTGGTGGTGGGATGGATGCTGCCTGAGCCGGGGCAGGCTTGGTGGCAGCCTCGCATCCGCAAGCCGTGAATGATGTATGAAATGCAAAATCCTCACTTGCCCCGTGTGCGGGGAGGAGGGAGACGATGCTTTGCTGCCGCTGGTTCTCTCTTCTCTTAGCTGAAACTCCTCAGCGGAGAATCATTAAAAAATAAATACAACGATAAAGAAAAAGAAACGACAGCTGGAAGACATTGCAAAACTGCAGAACAAACAAGCGGTAGAGCCAGTTAAGGCCACCCACCACTGCCCGTGGCTGGCTACACGAAAGGACTGCCAGGCACGCTCCCTTCTTCTCTGACTTGATTCTTTTTATTTTCCCAAGGAACTGTGCTTCGTATCAGCTCTAGCACCTGGTTGAATCCGTCTATTTATCTTTTCTTTTAATTAAGAAATAATGTCAGTAGGATGAAAATAAAACCTGACAGGATGAAGATCTCCTACTGTATTATAAAAACAATGTGAAGGTGAAACTGAGATGTTTATTTTTGAAAGCAAGAAATCATTTTCTAGTGGCAAGATCCTATTACCGGGAGCTTATTGTTGTTACATTAATGAATGAAAAATACGTACGATGAAGTGAACAATGGGAGATCTGACCAGACAACCAGAAACTAAACTCCTCACATAGGCGATGGTGCAACTGAGGCTAGTGGTTGACTGCTGTTTCTGGACGGCCTGTCCCGGCTGGCTCAGAGGGGATTTTCTTCTGAGTTTACTGGCCGGAAGAATTGCCAGAGACCCCTAGTAAGTGACTGGGGGTGTCAGGTCCTTAATGCTTTTAACACCCATTGGCCGCAGTGGAACTGAGGATGGATAAGAAGGCAGCGTGGACATTTCTAAGGCCTCTGGAGTTGAACCCAGAGATGTCTATCAGGCACGCAGGCTTCCTTGGTGTTGCCTGTGGAGGGGTGGTTGCTCGACAGTGGGGACCAAAACCTGCCAGCCTCCTGAGAAGAAACACATCTGCATACTCAGCTGCTTACTGCAATAGGAGCTGCAGAGGAAAAGAATTTATTCCTTAATTTTGCTTTTCATACTATTTACTCATAGCTGCAGGGAAGGGTCTCGATCCACTTAAGATCTACAGCCCTTTGCTGTCTCCTTAAGGTGCCTTTCCTTGGACAAATTGACCTGGACTGGCTTTTTTCCTTTAGAGGACAGCTCGAAAAAGCATCTCCTCTTCTGCAACGTGGCTGAGTGGTCAGAAGGTTTGACCATGGTGAGACCTTTGAGGGTTTGGACTGTCTTTTTTTTTCTTGTGGGGTTTCCCCACCAGTATTCCGACCCTCAGGAGCGTGGCTGTGCTGGTGGGCTGCAGGTTGGCCTTGGGCGGCAGGTGGGGAGGGAGCAGGAGATCTTCCACACCCTTCTCCCCCCCACCCAGCTGAAGTGGTTCCCAAAATTTTGCCAGAGCTGGGCAGACAGCCAGCGGGGCGTAAAAGACGGGCAGCGATTAGAGCAGCTGGGTAGGGAACCTCGTGTTCTTGCTCCCAGGAATATGTCTGTATTTCTAATTTAAATCACTTTCGGATACAATGAAGAATAAAGCATTTTGATCAGAGTTAGCGATGACCTATTTAACATTTAAACTGGTTGGCACTTATTTCAGCTCATTTATGAGTCCTTAATGAGTTTAATGAGTTCTCTTGGATGTCAGCATTTACTACTAGTGTAGCTTTATGGCCCTGGATTCAGGAGATGTGAGTGGCTGGTTTTGTGACCTTGGGCAATGCCCTGAATGTAGTGGTGCCTCAGTTTCCCATAAAGAGGACGATGCAGGATACCTTTCATGGCTGCTTGCACTGAGAATTATATGGGACAATTATTTTATTACATTTTGTTTGCGTAATACCCGGTATAATGGGCACCTGGCTTTCCATAGGGCCTCTAAATGATGCTATTTTAAAAATGAAAGATGCTCGTAAAGAAATGCAGCATAGCATGACAGGGACACACATATATATGTACGGTCTTGTCTTAAAGAAGACAGAAAAATAACAGTGTCTATTAGTCAAAGTGATCCAGTCCCAGGACACCACGGCAATTATTTCATTTGTATTACTCTCTGCCCGTGTGAGAACCCATACCTGCTTTCCAGATTTTCAAACAGATAAGCAATTTTTTAATTGATGCTTAGCCTGAATATATCTAATGTCAGCCAACTGTTGTTAATAGGAGCTATTATAACATAAAAGTGCTGATATTTTAAATGTAGTTGGTCAATCCCAGCAGGACTATACATTCAGGCCTCTTCTACAAGGTTGTATTAGTCATTTGACACTGGTGCTGAATTTATTTTGTCAGATCCATGCCAGCTATTGAAACTTGACAACTAATTCTGGATAAGACTGATTGGAATTGATAAACCCTCTTTTATTTTGGGGTGAAAATTGGAAGTGGCTGCTGGTCCAAATAGAATCTCTTATCTAGTGTGGCACGATGGCATTTAATGAAAAACATTCAAACAAATCTACTCTTGGATTGCCCTGAAGATAGAGAGTTGCAGAGTTGGATGCAATTCAAATCAGTAGTTCTTTATTTTGCATAACTTTGGGGCATGCCGAGGCGTTTCATCAGTACCTGATGTCATTAACTCTGGCGGCCACCGCCTAAATGTCTTGCTCCTCACATGTATGAAACATTATATTATTAGAGGAATGCTTGGAAGATAAGAAAATGCATTTGTTTGTTTTGCATTCTTTGCGTGTGCTAATAATGACACCTTAAGTTATTAGGACTGAAACGTGTTTTAAATTTGAATGTTGTTTTGCCCTATATAAAAAGCATTACCTTGGGCTTGCAGTAGTACAGGGACTTTGGCGTTGAAAATTTGTGTATTTTTAAACTCTTGCTGTAGCTCGGCTCCTTATTTTTTGTCATGCAATACCCCAAAAGAAGCTAAAAAGCTGGACAGAATGCGGTGTACACTGTCAGGCCAGCTCCTCCTGCTGCAGCTCCGCTTGTCGCCCTGGAGCTGCGTTACCGTTGGGTTATGGCCACGCTGAGAAGCCATCGTGAGAATTAGTCTGAGCCGGACAGCGTGACAAGATGTCTGGATGGCCGTGGCACTGGGTTTGGCCTGTGCCTTGCTTGCCTTGTCATGGAGGCAGAGCCGGTGCCAGCGTGTCTGTCCCTGCCGTGTGGATGGTTCCTGGGGAGCACAGGAGGACCAGAGATCAGAAGGCAACTCGAGCTCTGTTGGCAGTTTTATAAATAGGAGGGATATCAGCAAGGTTTGACAGTGTCACCTTCAGCCCCTTCATGACTGCGTGGCACTGCGGGGCTGTGTTGCGTTTCCCAAGCAGCCCTCCCATTTCGAGGACTGCCTGACCAACTTTGCAGCGGGAACGGGCTTTTACAGGGGTGGCTTTTTTTTGGGGGGGGGCTTTCCAGTGTAATTCCCATCATTCTTCAGTGCTGCAGCATATTCTGATATGTTGGAGGCATTATTTCCTCTTGTAAATACAGCTAATTAAGGCATTGCCTTGGGTGCTGTTATGTGGTGATCTCTCAGTGGACTAACTTCCCACTGGTTGTGAGTCTGCTCTCTTGGCCATGCCTGTGTTGTTCTGGTAGCAGCGAACTTAAACAAAAGTTATTTTAATTTGCACGTAAAAACTAAGCTATGGAGAGACGCTAAGCTTTTATCAGGTAATAAAGTGCAGATTCAACCTTGTGCGTAGCGCTTCCAGGCAAGGTGTCTCTGAAGGCATCTCAGCAGGGATCGAGAGAACCACGGTAAGGTTCAAATGTGGGGACAGCCAGTAGGAAACAGCAGGAGTAGGCGTGTAGGTGGGTTTTAGGCAGGCTGAGTTTAAGCTTAGGGAGGATAACTTAGCTTCTGGGATAGCTTTCGGATAGGGAACCACCTGGGGCTGAGCAGCACGTCGCATCTTTCAGCCAGCCTCATCCTTCCCTCTTCGAGACCTCCCTCACTCATAGTGGTGGTTTGGCCCCTGTGCCGTCTCCCCAGACCTTGGCAGTGAAGGTGCATCTCTCAGAAACTGCAGGAGAGAGAAAATGTCCCTCCAGCCAGGCCCCCACCCTCTCTTTTGCCTGCCAGAGTGCAAGGGAGAAAAGTTTGACAAATTGTTGTCCACCCAAAGGTTCCCAAGTTCCTTTAGTCACTTCTATTTTTAGACTGATTCCCTTTGCTTTTTTTCATTGTGCTCCATTTTGCCAGATTTCTGCCCAGAGGAAATTTTTATAGCTCAATTTTAAAGCCCTTGCAATTGAGGATTTATCCTGGGAATGACACAATCCAACTGGAGTAGCACAAATGGCACAGCACTGAAATAAAAGGTTATCAAGACTGTAATTTATTTGTTTAGGCCACTCAGAGTACAAAAATGCCTCTTATTTCTTCAGCTCCCTGAGTGGGTTGCAGCACGGTGGATGCTTTCAGACTGTCTTGCTTTCACCGTCAGTCATTTTCTCTACAGCAGCATTTTTCCGGAAGCGCAATTAAAAAGCTGTTTCCCGATATGCCCTCCCCCTGCCTCCATCCCTTCCCCTCAAAATCCTAGCTCGGGCACGGGTTGTTTCCTCCTTTCTCATCCAGGTGACTCGGGGGTGACAAAGGGTAATGAACTCTCTTCATGTCTTGTTATATGGCAAAAGACTGAAATAGCAAAGTGGCAGGCTTAATCTCCAGCAGTTTGGGTGAAAAAGAGAGGCAGGATGTGAAACCCACTTAAAATATGTTTCCACGTTCTAATATACATTTTGAATTTATAGAGAATTGACTCGTGCCATTTGTTCAAAGCCAGAAAATGTATGTGGTCTGCAGTTGAGCTTATCACGCTATAATAATGTGCCAGGCAGTTTTCAGGAGTGATGGATACTGTTTTTCATGAGTCCTTTCTGCTGAGCCTATTCAAGGCCAGCCACAACAAAACCGGTGATGGTCATTAGCAGTGCCCCCTGCGAAGCTATTCAGCTAGGAGCTCACAGGTCGAGGTAGGCAGGGTTTTTGTGACCCTTCCTTGCTGGCAGCTGGTTGGACTTAACCACAGAAGAAGATGGCATGCCCCTAGGGGGTAAATCGGGGCAAGGAGTCATTAGTCTCTAATTGGAAGACAACTGAAGGGCTGTAGGGAGTGAGAAAGAGCAAGGAAGTTCCTCGCTAAGTGCGAGGAAGTCGTGGCGTGCTCCGGGTAAAGTCACACAAGAGAGGGCAGTAACCCAGCTCCCGCGCACGACACTGCCATCAAGGACTTCTGAGGAACACCTCGTTTCCTCCCAGTAGGGAACAGCACGTGCTGGTCGGGCTGCCCTTGTCGGGAGGCAGAGGTGCAGGCAGCGTGCGGTGGTGCCTGGATGGGGGCAGCTGTGCCTCCTGCTCTGGGGTGGGGAGAGGAACCCCGTGTTCAGGACAGCTGGAGCGGTCAGGAGGTGAAGCTGTGGGGGAGAGTGGGTTTCAGCAGGAAAGTTTTACCTCCCTGTGGCTCTATGTGCAGCAAATGAAAGCTTGGTAGCACCATCGGCGCCACAAACTGGAAGCTGCAGCGCCGTAAGTGCAAGCCACAGCAGTGCAGTGGTCGGGGTGCCAGGACGGGCTGAGAAGTCACCTACTGAATGCCGGTAGATTTGTGAGGGAGTCCCTTCCCTGCTTAATTGCTGGGAGACTGCTTGGAGAGTGGGCATGGGAAGGTTCTTTGGAGGACAAGGAGTCCAGGGTTTACCTTGGATAAGGAGCATGGTGATTAATGTGTCACTTTGTGACAAATGTGTATTTGGAAGAACTGGAAACAAGTGAGTCAGGGGCCCTTCACCTCTGCCACTGTGGGGTGTTGGCAACTGGGAGACCACCCAAAGAAAGATCTTCACCTTCTGCTTATAGCTATCAGCCCATTCTACAGCTGGCTGAAGGCAGAACATCTAGATCCCCAGTGTTCCTGTTTTTACCTAAAAAATAATGAAGTGATTTTAGGTGACGTGTGGCTCTCTGGACTTCTATTTTCGTCTTCTTGAATCAGGCTGGAAGAGTTGAGGGGGCTCTCATGGACCAGGCAGCTCTGGTTGAGCCCTGTGGTCCAGGCTCTTGTGTTGAGCACCGTGCGCAGACACATGACAGATAATAGATCTTTCTCCTTTAAGCATCCATGAAAATGCTTTCTACCAGTCCTGGAATAGACCTATTTTTTGTGTTGTCTAATACTTTAAAAATCTTTCCACATAGCCTCCTGGCATTTTTCTTTCCTCTGATACAAATTTATAACCAAAACCCTAGTCCAATGCATCAAATACAGAAACAGATAAACTTTATTTTCAGTTTGTCTGTTGTTCTGTACACGCTAATGAATAGACCAAATCAGAATCTTCCACTGAAAAATGTTTTATCCCACAAGTAGCCCCCTCCTCTCCCCCCGCCTGCTGCATGACTTGTTAGGAGGAAAGGTACCAAGAGTCTGTTTCAGCGTGGTTGTAGGCAACCACCACCATGCTTGCATGGGCTGCTTGTTTGCTCTGTGTCAGGTGAAGCGATGTGTCAGGCTTTTCCCACATGAGCAGGTACCGCCACCACCGTCTGGGTAGGTCCTAACCACGCAGGATGAGTGGATGGAGGAACCAGAATATCAGAGGGAGATCTGCTCTGGTGGTCCCAGCAGGAATTTCCTTCTCTTTCTGCAGCTCACAACTCGGAGTTCACAGCCGCTGTGCTTATCCAGGCATGCCCACTAGCCAGCTATATAAGATGCTTGGGAAACACCACATTTATCATACTAGGGTTTGGCCCTTATGGCCACTGATCTTATTCCCTTAGCAAGAGGCAGAGCACGAGTGCAGACACTTAGAGACGCAGCAAATAAATAATGAAAGGGCTCTTCAGCTACCCTGCTTTTTTAAGAAGTAATAGTGGCTGAAGTCTGTGAGAATATGATAAGTATCAAACACTTATTTTTCCAACAGAATGACAAATACGTTTGGTTAAAAAAGGGTAATTGGGTAATGTGGAGTACAATAATATCTCAGCGGTCTCCCATTTCTTTTTAAAGAAAAGTACAAACCGTAATGCATGCAGGCTAATACAGCGGGAAAATTACTCTTTCTTAAAACATATGCTGGCTCCTAACTGGTGTCTGGTAGAAATATTTGTGCAACTAGAAAGCAAATGTAAAATCTTGATTCACTGCTTTTGATAAGTGCATCAATCATTTTATATTGCTCCAGTTTTTAAAGAGTTTGGGATTTTTCAGTGCTTACAGGATGCTGTGCAGATTACGTAACTGCAGCCTATGTGTACTAATATAGTAATTTGAAAATAAGTACTAAAGATATAAACGTTGTCGTCGTTTCTGCCACTGGAATAGCTGCTCCGTCTCCATCCCAGTGCTGGGAGACCTTCGCTCGCTGGGTCGGGGGGGTTCTAAGTCTCCGAATGTGTGTATTGCATACTCCAGAAGGGTGATTTAAACGTTGCAGCGGAAAGAAGCTGGGATTCCCATGTGTAGTAAAGCAGTGCTGTGTGGTGTTAGGGAGTAGGAATATAAATGTGCTGTCCTGTATCTGCCTGCTAAGGATTCCTGTACTGTCCCTTCTGATCTGCAAACTAGGCATGAATTTCTGTCTCTTCCCCTCAAACTTACATTTTTATGTGGGTACCACAGAACAAAGCTCTGAATTTTACTGCTATGGATTCAGCTACAAATAGACTTCCCTTTCGTGTATTTGTATTCCATGGGATAACAACAGGGAGCTGAGTTTGCCCTAGTTTTGTTTGTCATTTCTTGGATAGAGATATGGGCACAGGGGCTACACAGGTGGCCTTCACATGCTCCGAAACCATTTGCCTGGGACTTTGACACCCGCGTCTGTGGCTGTAGAGATTTGTACATCCAAAGTATTTGGCCAAATTCCTCTTTCTTCACCTGCAAATAAACTTTCAGGTGGAAAAAGAAGTCTTGCCTGGGGAAGCTGGGACACATGGCAGCCCTAGATGAAGGTTAAATTGTATGATTTGAAAAAAAAATCCTAATGCTTGCAGAAGTGCTACTTAAATCTCCACTGCATAAAAACCTGTCTGCGTGTTTTTGGAGGTCGTGGTGGGGGGAGGAGGTGTATGCATGAAAACTGACATTTCACACCCATTCTCCTCTTTATGTTTTCTATGATATTTCCCATAGCCCATACACAAAAGGTTCTCTGAAAAAAGAATGGCACTTTTATGCGTACATTTGAAAAATATTAACATTGAGATGGGAGAGAGGTACTGGTGATCTGGTGATTACAGCGGAGTAGTGTGACCCAGGCCATCCGAAGGACCCTACCGTCCCGACTTGCTTGCCCTGCCTCTCTGTTCCTGTGTATCCAATACCGGTAACAAATACAGAACAGAAAACTCAGGCTTGCTGCAGGTTTCTAGGCGCTCTGTGTGGGCAAAAGTAACACTTCTGAGACCCCTCTGCAAAGAATACCATACAAAAGCCAGGGGTTGTACCGTATTTGTCAGTCTGGCAATGTCAAAGGCAATCAGAGCTCATAGAGTTCTGATGTATAAATATTAGGGACAAAAATATCCTATATGATTTCTCTGCAGTCACTCACCCTATACCAATGCGTATAGACCAAAAAAAAAGTGTTCTTCTTTCTGTAAAATGCTTTTGGATACTGAAAAAATGAAGGCCGTGCAATTGCCTGAGTAATATTGTGTGCCAAGATCCATCCTCCACTTGCTTTGCAAGTGAGAGATTTTTCCTTTTTCTGTGCAGCGGCTAAAGTCTTTACTACACCTCCACGTTTGCTTTCTATCACCTGAATTCAGCCTATTTTTGCTGACATTGTGGTTTTAAAATATTTTCCTAAGTTACTTTAAATGCAAAAGAGCATATTGATTTTTAAAGCATTATATTGTCATTTTTCTGTTTTATTAAAAAACAAAACCAGCTTAACATATTTCACAGCTTGCGTCCTGGGCTTGAAAGCTCTGCAGATACAAATACGATCACAAAGGAGGAAAAAGAAACATATTGAAATGCAAAGGATTGGTATTACTAGATGAGTAGTAAATTAGCATGGTGACTATTTTACTGCTAAAACTACCTTGCCCAGTATATTTCTTACTCTCTGATTGAAGATGAAATAAAGTTCTCTCATCTTGTTTGTGTTGCTGATTTGTTGGATATTTATCGATTTACGGATCATAATGCACATTTTTTTTCCCATCCAAAGTAAGAATATTCTGTATCTGTCATGCTTTCTATGAGTAACTGATTTTCTATGATCTGTAAAACTGGTTTGTACCAATAGTCGCTAGTCATCAGCATTCGTTTCCAAGGGGTTTCTTGAAAGATATTCATTCATTCTGCTAGGAATCAATGAATTACAACTGAGCGCTAATATTGTACTCTCAGATTTTCTGTGAAACATGAAAAAATAGATTTAGATGCAGGTAAGTTTCTATTGAATACATAAACATCTTTTATATCTATCGTTTGACTTAACTGTACTTCCTGGAAAAATCAAAATAACCAGATCTTATGGGAAGAGAATGAGATACTCATGCTCTTGAGAGCAGTAACATCACTGGGGTCATTTCCCCCTTCTGTTAGGAGCTTGAACAGCTCTTGGTGATCCAACTCTGCTCAAGAGGCCCTAGGATCAAAGTAGCATCTGTCAACGTAATCTGTCCAGGCAACAGAGTTTTGACGCAGCAGGGCTATAGGTTGTGACTGCAACTACTTCACTACTTAGTTTATCCATCCCTTTGTATGCAAAGAGAGGCAGCAACAAATGTGCCCCTAAGTCGCTTGTGATCTTTGTATGATTTGGGTAGTCCCTGCGCTTGCCCAGAGAGTAAGCTCTTCAGATGATGTGAATTTTGCTCGATCCCTTACCTTAAGAGGTGTTGGAAGAAAACACACAGAGTAGAGCATCATCCTTACCTTCACGTACTTAATATGCTGGGGGAACAGAGGTAGTTCCAGCTATTTATTGCCTGAGAAATCTCGTTACGCGGGAAATATCCCCGCAGTTGAGGTCTGCTGTCTTTAAGCCTCTTTATGCTACAAGAGCAACAGGAAAGGCTTTAGGGCACCAGAGAAAATGTGATCCACTCTGTTTAGAGGGGTGCAGCATCTTAGTAGCCATAGCTAAAGTCTTTGCTGAACTCTACTAATGCTCTTTTTATCAATGATGCTATTGAGAGCTCAATTAAGTACTGTACCGATCTGTTTCAGTTTATCTTCAAACAATGCTAAATCTGTGGAAAATATGCTGACACTTACTGTGGTGTAACTCGTAACTAAAATTTTGATGATTTTTATGACCTGAAAAGACGATGGTTTTGAATTTAGCTGAAGACGACACCTATGGCTACAAGTGCAGGTTATTCATCCTAAATGACTTTAATAGGTTTTCTAATCGTGTCTGCAGAAATACAGCTTTCTTGTAGTTGCTTACAAGGTGCAGCAAACCAGCAAACTGAAATTAATGCCAGGTTCCAGCCTCTGCATTCGTATGACTTCAGTTCAGCATGTCTCTTTAAAACTCTCCTAATAACAGCTGAATTTTTCTCTAAATGAAGTGAGTAAGAAGCATTGTTAGCAAATGCCTTCTTCTAACAATCTTCTATCCGAATTTTTCATTCTGTACAATGGTCATTTCAGGAAAGTAGTAAACTGAATGATTCATTTCTTCTTTGAAGTGTTTCAGATCTGGCTGGAGCATTTGCTTTTTTGTATATCGTTTTGGAATATAGTGTACTGATTAATGAATAGTGAGACATTTGAATTCTTAAACCCCTCAGTGCTCAAAATTCCCTTTTCCCATCCTCCAGCACATGATGAGTTTCAGTTAAAGGACCTAATCCTGGCAGGCTCTGAGCTCAATACCCCACAGCAGGAGGTCATGCTGGATCTTTACAAAGTGTTAGCTGATAGATAAAGATTTGGTCTAAAAGTGGTTCGGGTTTTTTTTCTGTATTTTTGTCTTTTTCTGGGTTGTTACAAAAAAGCTTTGTAGTGTGTTTTGTTGAAGGACTCGGAGGAGGAGTGTGGCGCAGGCGGAGGGAGGGTGTGCTGCTCATGGAGGAGGGGAAGAAGGTGCAACGGGGAGACGCGAAGGGACATTGATAGAGAATGTGGGCTAGGCACGGCTGCGGGAAGATGTACCAGCAACCGGGACGTCAGTACACGGGCAGGGTCAGAACTGCACAGTTTTTGAAGTGAAGATGAATTGCTTGAACCTAATGTGGAAGGGAAACGAGATCTCAGTGAGAGAGGAGAGTCAGGGATATTAGAAATGGGTTTTGTTTTGTTCCCCTAGGTGACTTCACTTCTTATCCCTTTTTCATTATTTCAGGTAATTGGCTATCAGATGATCTCCTCGGTTTAGGGACAGTCTAATTTGTTATGACAGCTGTGAGGGCTGTGTGATTCACCTTCTCCATTTTAAGACTTTGGAAACATTCACATACTTCGGTTTTGTATTTGCTTGTAACTGGCTTTGTTGAAAGAGGAGCTCAACATTCAAATGTGTCGGTCCATCTCCTTCTCTGCCATACCCGTCCACCCATCAGGTCTTTCCCTGGTGCTTCCCGGACAGCATCCTTGCAACTTACTCCTCTACACAAGACTTGTATTCATTTGAAATATTTTGAAAGGAAATGGTCACCTTTTAAAGGCTGTCTGGCTGTTGCAATGTTGATGTAGCAGCCCACAAGAACAAGGGACATATTTTCTGTCAAATTTCTCTGGTCCTCTAATGTCTTTTCCCTCTTGAACAGTCTGACAGCTTCCTGGCTCAGCATCTTCTAGTGCCTGTACTGGCACATCCAAAGAAAAACCAACGGCCTGTCTTGCTCTGTACAGATTATAGAAAGTAGCATTAAGCAGCTGCAGCTTGATTTCTCTCCAGAAGATTGCGTTAGTCACCGGGTGATGCTTTCTTGTCACAGTTGTCCCAACAATCAATGCATCAATGACCAGGGATGTGCAAATTCCATGGGCCACATTTTCATTCTCAATACTTTCATTATGTAAAATGGGTAAAATATACTAATATATTAATCAGCCAGTTATATAGAGTGTCCTGGCTTATGATGCAGCTTTTTGCTAGAGCCTGGTCCTGGCAATTTCTTCCAGAGTTTAAGGTTCCTTTTTTGGGATTGTTAAGCTTCTCTATGGGTATCTTCCTGATAGATAGCTGTCTCCTTTCTGTTTCTTTTTAATTAAAGAATACAGCTCAGGAATGTAAAATTGAGTATGTACAGATGTGGGCCATGGGAGGGAAGGAATTGAACTACACTGTCTCGGATGAATTTTACGTGGCTCCTTTTTGCCTGGGTTTCATAAGCAAGTCCAGGTTTCTCAACACTTTTTAACCAAGCCAATGCTGTATTCTGCTTCCAGCATTCATGGACTGTTGTTAAGATGACACAAAGTACTGTCTCAATAGACCTAAAGTAAACCTGTTGAAGAAAATGAGTTAAATAATGTAAGGAAATAAGATAGGTGAAGGCAGAAGGTGGTCTAAGTATTTCCATACCTAGTCTTTTGTGTTAATAAGGCTGAAGGATATCGGTGCCTGTGAGATTAAAATGTCATATGGGTTACCTTTGGGTTTTGCTTTTTTTTCAGAATTTTTCCCACTTTTCCTCTGATAATCAGGGTATTGACAAAACGACCTGGAATACCCGCCAGCTACAGAAACCATTTTGATTCCTTTCATCACACAGAGAATTAGGATGCAATAGTTAAAGTCTCCCCACTACCGTGCATTTGCTAGGTTATATTATCATTCATGCAGTCTGTCTTTGGGTATTTTACATAACTAATTGGTAATAAAACAATATTGGAATGTAGAAATTGTCACTGAGTTCATTAGACAGTAAGACAGAGCAATAAAAAGCGAGCCTTGTAACCTACTGTAAAAAATGTACTGTTAGCCTGCTTTTAACTTTTTTTTACTGTTACCTCCGGCTTTTCCAGGAGGACAGAATTCCTCCAAGGAAAAGCTGTTACTCCCTAACACTTGCCGATGAAACTTAGGACAAGTGACAGATTTCCCTCAGCTGATTCAAGTGTACATCCAAGAACATAAAAAAAAGTTAAGAGATGCTGGACAGAGGCCATGTAGTACCTTGTAGGTTAAAAGAGCAATTTTAAAATCAATACTTTTGTTTAACTGGCAACCAAGGTAGTAGTTTCAGACTGGGTGAAATATGTGAAGAGCAAACCCTTTTCACAAGGAGCTTTTTCAGGTTATCTGCACTGGAGTGCTAGGAAGGTTGCGTTGGACATGCATGACGCCTGGGAATTGCAAATAAACTCATCTTGATGTGACAAAATCACGCATAATTATTTTGAAACCCGAGGGAGGTTGAAATGGCCCCAACTTGGTGATGTCCCATCGGTGATAGACAGGCAGCTGCGGAATTTATAATGGCTCATTTTCCTAGAAGATGAGAAGGAAACTTAAAATAACCTCTTCTGCTTCAGCTCTCATGTGTTTGCACTTCTAATTGAGAGATGAGGGATTGATGCGAATAGGATGGAGCAATGGCAATCCCCTCGAAGCCGCGGGCAGGTACCAACTCTGGTCCGTGCGTACCCAGGCGTTGCTCTTCCTTGGGTTGTGTGTACCAGCCTCCCGCCTGGTAGAATCACAGCGAGCATCTGTGCAAGTGCAGGAGTTACCTGGAGGTAACGGGAAGCCTCCCATGAGGTTTGCTAGTCTTCATTGTCCTGCTATTATCTTTATTATTAAAATTACTAGAAGAAATAGCAAATCCATCGGGGCACAGCTGTCTACAGCTGCCATCAAGCAAATAGTTGACAACCAGCTCTGAAATAATGTAATCAACTGAGGAGGACTGTTTCCCACCCTAGCTCCCCAATTCCTAGAAAAATCTCTTTCCTCCTCTCAGTAAGTCTCTGATTTTTTGCCATCTGGAAAAAGAATCCAGTTACACCCTGATAATGATATACAACACCCAAAAAAATAAGTCGATATATTGATCTCCTTAGCGTATACCAAATTCAAAGCTATCAATCAAAACACAGCAGATAAATCAGCCAGTTCGGTTGCAATTTGTTGGCTTTAGGCAGAACTAGATATTTTGCAGTCTTGTAACAGGAGGCTTTATTTTTCTTTTTATTGCATAAGGCAACAAGTAGGAAAAATCTTCATAACAATTCTTGTGTAAGAAAGTGAGAGAGCAAGATATGCAACACGTGAGGTCAGGAAGCAGCAAAAGTAAATAAATTCAAAGCAGAATTTCTTGGTTTTAATCATATATACCAGGAAAGAGTAACCACCAAGCAATTAGGAAAAAAAAGAAAATCCTTAATTGTGATCTGATACTAAACATAAAGCAAAAGGTTGCAGATCTTCTTCCTCTTCAGCTAAGGCAACTTCTGCTGCCTGGTGTGTGCCATCAGCCTGGTTATTGACTGGGGTCGACTGAGTCGCTTGGAAGACGATGACCAAGGTTTTCACAACTGAAGCTCTGTCTGCTCTATTCGGCTGCTGAGGTTCAGGTGCCGCTGCCTTTCCCCCTCACACCTGGGTGCTGTGTTTCTCTTTGCGTGCTGTGCACTTGTTCCATTGCACGTCTGGAAATCATTTCAGTGTCAGGGCATTTAATGTTAGCAGGCAGGGGAAGAAAAAACATATTTTTTCTTCTTTGAAGTGGGAAAATTGTTGAGGAAGGGAGAGAGCAAGGAAGGAAGCTAGGTAGGTAGATAGTTCCTAGAAATGGTAAAAATGTTCCCGTTCAAAGAAGATCAGAGAAATAATAGCAAGTGTTTTAAAAGCTGTCGCAGTTGTGGTGCTTGGTAACCTAAGGCAGAAAGTTAAATTTTCTGAAAATTGGCTCGGCTCAGCTCCCCAGGTCCCCAAAATCAGAACTCCTCAAACCACTTGCTGCTTTTGAAAACCTGACCCTTTTTATTTAGGTGGCATTAAAAGAAGTGAAATAGAGGAACATAAAAAGTACGGTAACATGCAGAAAAACATAAGACTGAAAAAAAAGGCTGAACAAAAAAATCTCAACGTATCTGCTTGACATACTGAAATAGTTCTGTTTTCTTGAAAACGTTTATTGGAAAATGCATTACAAAACCTTGTAACAGCTGGAATATGGTGATCTAATTGCTGTTTCAATAGCGCTGTGAACATGCAAACATATTTCCTATGCAAAATGTCAAAAAGGCAGCAATCAAAGTGAGGCTTTAAGCTTCAAAACAAAGACACAATGAGCTGATTTGTAAACATTTATTTCTAAGGTTACATTTAAAACCAAAATAGAACAGCATAGGTTTGGAGACAGTGCAACAAATCTTTTTACAAAACGCAAGATCTGGAGAGAAGAGAGGTTTACTGGCTAAAAAATACTTGGGCTGCATCAAGATTTCATTCCCGGTGGTGCTGCAGCTCCCTGAAACCATGGTTTTCTTCCCAATCAAACGAAGAGTAGATCTTTGAGTAAGGGAGAGGGGTTTT
The DNA here is from genome assembly GCA_013398915.1 of Dromas ardeola. NCBI lineage: Eukaryota > Metazoa > Chordata > Aves > Charadriiformes > Dromadidae > Dromas > Dromas ardeola. Next base: position 487,142 of record VYZM01017054.1, on the reverse strand, counting down.
TGTCACTAGAAGGATGCAGAGAGACCCTGACATCCTTCCTGTGCGGAACAGATGTCACCATTTACCTTCATTTGCACTACTACGGCCTTTCTGTGGACGTCGTTGGCTGGCCAAGGGGCTCGGGTCGACGGCGATGTTAACTTTTATTACAGGCGTTGAGTGAGGCAGGTTTGGAGTCAGCGCTGAGGGATGTCGCAGGGTTTGGGGTGACTTGGTGATCCTGTACCGCTCCTGAGACTAATGGGTTCAGGGGCTGGTTTGTGCTCACTTTGATTGTCTTCTGGAGGGACAGGTGGTAACTTCAAGGTAGAGCGTGAGTTGGTTGTAGTTGTAGCAACCAACTGCAGCGAGTGACTGCAGTGTAACACAAATATTGAAGTCCAAGGATACTGCGCAGGATACCGTGTATGACCTGGGAAGCTGTACGCAGCGGTCCTTCTTGCCAAAAGAGCAGTGTTGGTTTTCCCACGGCTTACACTGCTGTGGTTGACGTAACACCACGGGCACTGCTTGACTTACAAGCGCGAAATCAGAACCAGTTAAAATGAACGCACCCGCTCTGCACCAAACTACGCCAGCAGCATACAATGAAAATCCTCTTAAATATGTACTTGATAAAGAAGTAAATCAGTTTGAGGAGTAAATTTACTTTTCACCAAGGCCATCCATTTGTAAGATTCTTACTGTATTGTGCTTGCAAATAACATTTATTTCTGTAGTGTAAATATGCAGGAGTTCATTTTAATAAAAAGTAAGCCCTAAAATAAGATAAACCCCATGACTAGACTTGCATTGAAGATTTAAAGTGCATTCATCTGCTGTTTTTCTATATAAATATTCATTGGTTTAGTGCTCTCAGGTGTTGGAACTTTTAATCTGCATTCAGATGGAGGTACTTTAATCAGAGAGTTCATAAAAGTCTCTAACTTTTTTCATAAAAAATAGAGTAGTAGATATAACAGAGGGTTGCAAAAGCTTAAAAAAAGCTAAACTGCAGCTCTAGGAGGAAAAAAAAAGTAAACACCAAATGGCATTTTGTGCCATAATATCAATATTCTATTAAAAATAAATCTCTCACTCTTAGACCGAAGAGTCTCAAACAACCTGTCACTTTGCTGCAGTCTTCAGAGATGACTGATAATGGGTAAAAAATCCCATAGCATCTGTTTACCATGTACTTGCACAAACTGTTAGGAATGTTTTTAAATGTCAGCAGTAATGTATGCATGTATTAGCTATCACAGAGCAACAGCTCAACAAAGACAGCATCACTGCCACGCTGGGGGCTCGCGCTCTAAATTAGGGAGGTCAAGTGGCGGAGATACAAGCCGAGCGCGTTTGAAACCATATTGTTTGCCTTCTGAAAACGGAAAGAAATTGTGCAGTCAGCTGCAGTAACAGTGCCGACGTACAGAGTTTGTACACTTTGAAAATAGCTAAGTGGGATTATGTTAAACCTTTCGATTGCAAGAAGGTTAATCGTGAAAGGCACCGAATTTAAGGTCGGTAGGATGCGCATGGAGGGGGAGCGCGGTTCAGGCTGCCTTTTGCATTAGCCAGGTATCACGTTTCATTTGGGAACCTAAACATTCATCAAGTGTGGAGTGTCATATGGGTGCAGCTGCTGACTAAACAGGGCTTGTGCGACAGCGTTGTTAGCGGCGCTGTATTACTTGACAATTCTCTACTGCTTAAATACGGAGATAGGCTACAGGGTATGTTGTCCTGGCAAAGTCATTGTGCTACAAGCCACTTTTCACGCTGAAATTCATAAATCAGGGTTTTATTTCCCCTGTTACTCCCTAATAGAAATCTCTCTCTCTCTTTTCTTTTTCGTGTGTGCAGGGTTTTTTTTCTTGTTTGCCACGAAGAGCATATGTTGTTGAACGCTGGTTCTGCCATCAAAATGTGAGAAGAGGGTTTTGCTAAATGATCGAGCAAATATGTTTTTTTGCCGTAAGCTTGTGTCCTCCCAAAATGCAGTAAGCCTGGGCCAGTCTTGAAAGTTGTGTGGGGCGTTGGGTATTAAGAAAAGTGACAGTCAAAGCAGATTGCAGAGATAAATTAATTCATACTGCTGCCTTTTTCAGTCCTTCCCCGACAAGGAGCTGGTTCAGCAGACACCGGTGTTGACACAGATGCTCTGTGGAGACTGTGGTGGGTCTGATGACACGGCCAGGCCCCCACAGGCAGTGTGCAGAGCCGGTGGGAGAGTATACGGCAGATACAAGGATGCACATGGTTGAGGTTCCTCAGGGAGAGCGGGGCGGAGCCATGGGCTGTGTGGATGCAGAGCCAACTTTCCTCATCCCATGTCCCACAGCGGGCATTTTGGAGCTGCCCGTAAACTTATGCCCTATACGGTATATGGCCTTTTGTGAGTGAAGGGAGATCTACTGAGCATTCGTTAGAGAGCCTCCTGTCCTGACATTTCTTTTATGTAGGTATGGCCCATGCTGGCTGATAGGCAGTTTCCATAGAGTCGTAGTGGCCTTTAAATCTGGCAGTAAAAAT